>PVIA01013056.1:0-34294 GCA_004024845.1 Tonatia bakeri | reverse complement strand
TCTTGGTCACTTAAAAAAATTGGTTCTGGGGCTTTCAAATATGTTTGAGCCATCTTTTTAATTTTCCTTTGGTTTGGATGCAGCTGTTTCGTAAGGGCGGCGGAGCCTTAGGTGTTCACGGGGCGGGGCACCCCAGTCGCTGGGTTGTGATGTTGTATGTGGGGGCGGGGCCTGAGAGGGAACAATGGCGCCTGCTCCACGCTCTCTAGGACTTCCATCCCCTCCACCGCCTCCCACAAGCAAACTGGGCCCTTGCTGTGCTGGCTCCCAGGCGGTGGGCTGGTGTACTTTCTCGGACTCTGTGGGCTTCCCGAGAAGTCTCCTGTGAGGCTGGGAGAGTCTCCCGGCCTCAGTTCCCAGATGGGGCTCTTAAGCTTTGAAACGCGGCGGCGCTGCCCATTTTCACTTAGTTTGTGCGCAAACGTGTGGCTGCGGACAGCCAGCTGCCCTGCGCCCCTCACTGGGTCTGCTAGTCACCTCCGCGCTTCCGCGCCCAGAGTCCGCCACCAGTCCGTCCGCTGCCGTCTGCGCCCTGCGCGCCCGCGCCTGCCAGCCAGCGCCTCTTCCTGCCGGGACCTTTCGACCCCACTTCGCAGGCCTCCCGACTCCGCCGCTCCTTACCGGTCTGGATGTACTGGAGCCCGACTTCTGTTCAATTAATTTCCCTCTGTTCTGGTTGTTAATTGTTTCTCAATCTTTGTTGTCTTCAGTCTTGGTTGCGCGAGGAAGCACAATGCAACTGCCTATGCCTCCATCTTGGCCGGAACTCAGGAGAGAATCCTGGGCTCCAGCATAGGGGTAGGTGCAGAGTCAAAATATGAATTCTTACAAACAGAACTGTTCAAAAAAGGAACTCAAAAGTGAAAAAGGGATCCAATGGACTCTAATTATATATTTATTAGCCCACTTTTATCAAGCTTTCTGCCCCCATGAATATAATGAAATCATATTTCAAGGTCATTAGAAATGCAAGTCTTGGCAAAATATGTAGCCAATAGTGAGTTCTCACTGTAATGGATCTGTCCAAGGTGCTACGTAGCTGACTTCACTCCTGAAACCCTGTTCTGAATGACTTCTGTGATATCACACTCAGTGGTTTTCTTCCTACCTCACCTGCTGCTCCTTCTTAATTTCCTACTCTTACCCACCCAGTCTGAAATGGGAGGACCTATCATGTGGCATCAGTGTTCCTCTACATCTGTTCTCTTTTTGTAGATTATCTCATCCAAACCCATCTGTAGGTTACTCAGTCTCCATTTGGATATGCCAGGTTTTATCTGGCTCACAGTGAACTACTGCCTGTCCCCTCCAAACCGGCACTCTCAATCCTCATGTCTCCCTGTCTCAGCAGATGGCACCACCATTCACTTGTCACTTGGTGCAGACATTGATGAATCATCCTTGATTATTCAACACTAAGCTTAGATATGGCAGTCTTCAAAATATGTTTGAGATATGATAACCTTTTACCATCTTCTGTGCAATAAATGACTCTAGTCTAGGCCGCCATCATCAGTCACCTGGACCAATACACCAGTTGTCTAAGTACTCTCCAGTCTTGCTCTCCTGCAACTTAGCTTCCAACCAGCAGATAGTTTTCTAAAGACATTCTTACCTTACCTGACTCTTCTGCTTAAAACCATTTGAGACCTTCCCATTGTAACCAGAATAAAATCAAACTATAGACTATCTAGTTTTTATCTACACCTCTTCTTTTCCCTCTTCCCATTATTGCATTCTCTAGGCCTTCTTTCTGTTCCTCAAACATATGAAAGAAAATTTTGTCTACCTCTCAGCTGAAGGGAGAATACAAAAGAGGCTACCTTTGTGCAGACCCTAAATTGTGATCTCCCATTTTCCCAGAATGGTGAAAGCTCCATATTGTAGGACTGTAGTAAAACGTCCTTGCACCTGACCGATCTGTAGCACTGTTCTTTCTCCTTTGGGGGAAAGTGGGCTTGGGAGGCTATGACCAGTTTTGGGTTATGGGCTAATTATCTGTGCTGTAAATAAAAACATATATTATGATAAACAGAGTCAGAACTCAATTAAGGGCAGATGTCATTCCTTGTTAGTTATAAAAACCAGAGGTCTGCTTCTTTAAAAAGCCTTACCAGTAGGGAAGAGTAAAACTTACTGTATATGCATCAGTGCTTAAAATTTTATTTTGACCATGACATACAGCATGCCATGTATTTTACCTTAAAGCCCCAATCATACATACATGTATAAATATATAGTCATATGCAATTTAAACAAAAATTTTACACACATACACTTATTCTTACACATGTGGTATTCTTTTACATTTTCTACACTGTTCTGTTTTATTTCAATTAAAAATTGAATTCTGGTTATAATCCACAAAATTGATTTCATAACCCACTAATTAGTCCCAATCCATGGTTTGGAAAATGTCAATACCATTGTACTCAGGAGATACTGTGAGAGCAACAACAACAAAAAACCCACCTAAATCAGACTGGGGTTTCAAAAAAAGTTTCTTAGAGGACTTCATATTTCCTGGGAAATAAAGTATACCCACAACAAGGAAAACAGACTTTGGTGCACTTTTTTTTTAAGCAAGCATTTTTAAAAGACTTTATTTATTATTATTATTTTATTATTATTGTTTTTAGACAGAGGGGAAAGGAGTGAGAAAGACAGGGAAACATCAGTGTGTGGTTGCCTCTTGTGCACCCCCTACTGGGGACTTGACCTGCAACCCAGGCATGTGCCCTGATTGGGAATCGAACTGGTGACCCTTTGGTTTATAGACTGACACTCAATCCACTGAGCCACATGAGCCAGGGTAGAGTTTGGTGTACTTTATACTGAAAAACAAGTTTCCAAAAGGACTTGTAATGAGACAGCATGTGAATGAGTGATAGAATGAAAAAAAGAATAGGAAAAGTCAGAAGTATTTCTAAAGCACACATAACATGCTTAATTCCTGCTAATTTAAAATTAATTCATAATTTGAGACAAAATCAAATGTCAGTTGTTAGACCTTAGAAAGCATATCAAGTCTGTAAACATTTATTTACCAAATGTTTATGGAGTGTCTCTAAAATACCCAGAACTGCATTACTTTTCACTTGTAGGATGATTATAATACTCATGTATTACTTATGTATTATTAACCTATAACCTTGGATAGCAATCACTGCTATGGTATTAAATTTGAAATATGAAGGCTAAGAATAGTAAGAGTGATGCTAATAATAATAACAGTAATAACTAATATTTATTGAGTGCTTTCTACCCTTCCCATTCATTTTGTAATTGTCTCTAGTGAGCTGAGTTATTACTGAATTGTGGACTATAACTTGCATGTATTTAGTTGTTTCACTCAAACATTAGAATGGCTGCAGTTAATAAGTTTTCTATAAATGATGCTTGAAGTAACCTATTGGGAAAAAGCTGAAGTACTGACTGAAATACTTTAACAGTAAAGCTTATCCTAGGTGAAATAAGGCACCAGTTTTAATAGCCCCTTTGAGGCAGGTTTCTTTTCTGTCTCATATGGAGTTTTGAGATGTTTTCTTTTATTTTTATATCTTTATTATGTTCTGGAAGAATAGATTAGTTTTCAATAATTGCTATACCCCTCTTTCTTCACATTCAAGATTTTTCCCCCTCTTTTTTTTTTTTAAGGTCACGATGTTTCTTGTAAAATTACTCATTGGTGAGCATAGAATGAAAGCAACCTTAAGGAGGCAGTTTTATTTTCTTGCCAGCTAGAAGGAGAGTTCCTTGTAGGAGAGCTGTTCCTGTGTTCGTAGCGGCTTCAGCAAGGATCCTTGGAGGCAGAGAATGAGCTTCCAGGGCTGACGTCCACCCACACCCAGGTCTCCCAGGTGGAGGGTGCCATTTTGCGAGAATGGTGGTAAAAATATGGTTTGCAGAGAGGAAAGCCTACAGGAAGCCAGGAGAAGCGGATGAAGCAGGGCTCAGATGGGGAGAGAGGAGGGAAGACGGCTCTTGGGTTGTTTCAGTGACTCTTCTCATTCACCTCTCTGTCTCGGTCTATAATAAACGCCACGTTGCCCGGTGGTGTTTCTGTGTGAGTTCGTCTTTCAGGGAACCTGTAAGTGGAAGGGGGTGTAGTCAGTGCCTGACGCCCAGGAGCAATGCTGGTGCTCTGCACTCACGCTGAAAGTGAAATTACCACAGCCCTCTCAACCTGCACCAACAGCTTTTAAATCTCAGGTCTGCCCTTTACAAAACTGGAGACCTTGGGCCAAATCTCTAAATTTATGTTTTTAAATCTGTAATAATTTGAGTGGAAGATGTAATAATTTGAGTGGAAGATGTAATAATATATCTGAATAGAGTTTGTAAAACATTAAGTTTAAATATGTTAAATGTTAAATATGCAGGTACGTAGGAGATGCATAATAAAAGTGAGAGAAAGCATTTCCTAACTCTCCACTGAAAAGATCTTGTGAGACTCAGGCTCAGCTGGAGTGTTAAGTAGTAGCTTTCCCCCTGCTCTGAATGTTTTGAAAGGGCCTATTGGTGCCATTGTGCATATCTGTTGCTTGTTTGTGCAACCGTGTCTTTCCTTTCTAATGGTACCCAGATTTTCTCTCTAGGTGTCTACACTGGCCCCCAGTTTATCGGTTTTTTGAGAAGCCGATGTCATACTTTGTTCTAGTCACTGGACACAGAGCTTGATAAAGAAATGAAAATACTGCCAACACAATCCAATCAACGAATTTCAAGACTCTTTTCTAAAAATCCTATTTTTATGCATTTATCTTAGATATGTGCATTTTTATTACAATATGACAGAGTCCTGAAAGCAGTGTTGTTAGTTAAAAATTATGCATATTTGAAAGTTCAATACACACTTCTACGTTGTGTTCCCTAATTTTTAGCAAGGCATATTTAAATGAACAAAGTCGGAGGATGACTTATTAGCTATGAGTGTTATTGCCACTTAAACGTTGTGCTGATCTAATGGGTAATAAATAGGTTATTATTATTCCTTTAATTTACAATAATTATATCTTTAGAAATTGAAGTAAGAACACCTAACAAAACTTTAAGTGTGCAATACAGCATTGTTAAGTATAGGCACCATGCTGTAGAGCAGCTCGTCTCCTGAACTTGTGCCTGCTGCATCCCTGAGGCTCCAACCTGTCCAACAGCACCCTCCCCTTTTCCCTTCTCCACAGTGCCTGGCCCCCAGGACTATGCTCTGTTTCTGTGAGTGTGCCATCGTATTTTAGCTATCTCATGTAAGTGGCATCGTGCACTATTTGTCCTTCTGTAACTGACTTATCTCACTTAGCACAGTGTCCTGCGGGCTCATCTGCGTCATCACATCCAGCAGGATTTCCTTCTTCTTTTTAAGAGTGAACTTATTATTGCGTTTGATGTTGTTCATAAGGAGAGTAAGATACCTTGAATTTTGTAGAGTGCTGTGAACTTAAAAAGAAATATTAAATACCTTTCCTACTTTTTCTTTCTTTTTATTTTTAAATGAACAGTTGTCTTTAGTTTAATGCAAAAACACATTTTACTCTACAACTTACAATTGTGTCTGGTGATTTGGTTTTCCGCATGATATTCCAAAACAAAAGTATGTCAGAATATTTTAGTCCAGGATATACTTCTCCGTGGTGCAATCTGGTATTTTTTAGGATACTTGTGATTCAAATATCCCCTTCAATGCAATGTATACAATAATATAATTTAGTCTGAGACAGTTGCTTTTACTTTTTGAGACTTATCTTGTTTGAAAATGCATAAAATAAAGGGAAAAAATCTGTATTTATAAAATAGCCCGAGAGGGTTTTTATAATAGTATTTTTATCGTTTTGAATGTATTAGTCTCATGTAGAGAGACTTTAACAAGAAGATTTTCATTACTGCTTCATTTTTGAAACAACCTTTTAAAATAGGCATTGTTTCCTATTTTGGCCATGTTACAACACTTTGCAACATCTTTCAGATGGTGAGAACCAGAAAGTCAAGTTTTTCTTTAGCTGTCTCTTTGGACGTTATGAACGATCAGAAAAGAATGCACCCATAGGTCATTTTTGGGAAAAATTGTTAAACTAATGACCAGCCTGTTTCTCTGTGCTCAGGTCATGTCTGTTTTTAGTAGAAATGAGAGTCATTGCTTCTTGAAGAAAAAAACGTAACCATTCTGCACTTAGCTTTACTCATATATTACATTATTTTCTATTGTACAGTCACGTAAACATCGTTATGATTTTCAAAAATTGCTGAAGGACATGTAAACATGCCAGATAATGTAAGGATATGCCATTTAGACTGGAAGACTAATCTTTTAGAAATATATTATCTCTGTAAATTAATATATAATTTTAATGTGGTTCCAGTAAAAGATCTAACAGATGTTTAAATAGAATTTGACAGGCTGTTTCTTTATAAGAACCACTTGAAATTTGATTCTATTAAGATAAACAATATATGAACAAGCAGTCCAACAGAGTTAAATATAAGTGATAATGGGGAAAATATTTTTATTATGTTGACAGATAGAAGTCTAGGATTTCTAAAATGAAACATTTCAAATATTTAAGAGGAGTTTCAGTAACCCAGTAAAAACAGAGGACAGGAAAAGACAGTTCACAAAAGATGAAATACCAAAGCACAACAAACAGATGCACAGATATTGGTAATATATTTAATCATAAAAAATAATTGAATTTTATCCCCACAAAATAGACTAATTAAAAAAGTTGCTAATATTAAGTATATGTAAAGGCAGGTACCATATACTTTGAGTCCTAGTGGGGTTAGTAATTGATATATAGCCACTATTGAGGGAACATATGGTAGCATTTATTAAATTTTAAACATGTGCCCTGGCTGGCGTAGCTCAGTGGATTGAGTGCGGGCTGCGAACCAGGCATCGCAGGTTCGATTCCCAGTCAGGGCACATGCCTAGGTTGCAGGCCATGTCCCCCAGAAACCGCACATTGATGTTTCTCTCTCTCTCTCTCTCTCTCCCTTCCCTCTCTAAAAGTAAATAAATAAAATCTTTAAAAAAAATTTTTAAACATGCATGCTTTATGACATCACCACTCTTTTTTATGATATTCACCTACATGTCGAGCAGTAGGACATGAGAAGTTAACTAAGGAACAACCACATTGCTATGACTAGGAAGAGTTACAAAATAGGACATTCTGTTACAGACTGATTCACAAAATATAATATGAAAAAAGCAAGCTGAAAATGCATACAAAGTATTGCAGGAAAATGCAGAAAGTGCATTCCTAAATACATGCATCACAGGGATAAAAATGGTTAGAGAGGACAGGGTGTGGGTTGGGGGGAAATTAATTTCATTTACTTAAATATTATTATGGAAATTGATTAGAATGTTTAGCTGTGTAATTAAGCACTATCAGGAAAGGAGTTCTACTGAAGTGTCTAGTTCAAAATCAGAAGGGTATAATCTTGAATAGGGCTTGTAAGCTAGGCTATATCTTCTTACATAAATATAAAAACATTCTTTTGCTCCATTGAAGGAATTTGCTGAAGAAGAATGCCATCTGAAGTTTAGGAGACTGAATTGAAGATTCCTAAAGATAAAATTTCTAATTACAGACTTGATATACCTTGGGATAATTCTTGGCTCTCTGTCAACTCAGTAAGGAAACACCCCTCTTTGTGCTGTTGGTATTAAAGATTGATTTGCTCCACCTGCTGCACGCCCTTATCTAGTCCCCATTGTAAGGAGCATGATCCAAATATCTGGGATTAGAAAAAGCTGCTATTGCGGGATAGACAATGTGAAAAGTGTCATACACGGGGTGAAGTGTATGTGTAAAGGCACCTATCACATGCTCATGAAAGGGGCTGTTTCCGTTTACAAGCTTAAGATTTCCCTGCTGCTAAGAAGAGGAAGAAGAAAGATAAGGAAGAGGGAAGGGGAGAGTGAGTGTTTGCCCCTTAATTTTGTGGAAAAGAAGATGTGTTCATTGGCTTATATGGATGGAGTCTGACTACTGGTTAGAACATACAGTTTTAAAAATGCCATATTTTGTTGTGTATAATGCACACCCACGTTTTTGGCCCAAACTTTTAGGAAAAAAAATCTTTTGTTTTAGTTTTTTAAATTAAATTATTTATTTATATTTAGAAACAAACTGATTATCATATTCAGGGTATTATTTTGCATACAAATATTGTTATTATTTTCTAGAGTTACACTTTTAACGCATAAGCATACATAAAAGAATTAACATTTACTTAGATAATGCTCATCATTATTTTTCCCTCAAAAATTTGGGCAAAATAATATGCATTATACGTGGCAAAATGCGAAAGTCTTGTGAATTTATATACCAAGGGAAAGAATAAGGCACCTTCTAACAGCTTCCCTAAAACCATTCATTTTTTATTTTGGCTGCCTACATACACTGACTTGGGTGGAGTTAAAATAACTAGGAACACAGAGGCAGAGCTCCTGTCTTGTGCAGGTTAACTTCTGGGTCACAGGCAGACAGAAAGCAGCTATAAAACAGCTGTGAGATTTAAAGGCTCTGAATAAATGAATTAAGGACTCAGACAGAGAATTCAAATAGAGAAAAGTGCCAATGTCAGTGAGGAGTGGGGAGGACAAGCACTCCAGGCAAAGGGAACAGCCTGTGCAAATGGCCTGAAGTGGAAGAAGAGCCGATTTCTGCAGGGAACTAAAATAGGAGGAGAGTTGGGGCTGGTGAGATGGTGTGGAGTCTGGCAGAGGAACCTGGAGAAGTAAGCTGAACCCACATAATGCAGAAAATACGGACCATGCTACAAAAATGAATTTTGTTCTAAGTGCAGTAAAAACTGTTGAAGAATTTGTATAAGTGCTGCAGTTTAGAGTATAAAAAGTCACATTTCATGATTATTGACAGTAAAAATATTTTTATTACATATACATATATAATTTATCAATTACGCATATTGTTCCAAAGAAAAGTCTTATTCTATTCACCACAGTGTGGTGAGTACATTCTTTCACTGAACTGAGGCTGTCGTTTTTCATGTACACAATTAGCATTCTCAGGAACTTTTTTTGAAATTAAAAATTTTTATGGTGGCAAGAATACAACATGAAATCTGTCCACTTAACAAAAATTTAAATGTATTAAATCAAACATATGGTATTATTAACTACAGGCACAATGTTATACAACAGATCTAGTGAATTTTTTCTTCTTCCATAACTGAACATTTTATATCCATTGAACAGCAGAAACTCCCCATTTCCCTTTCCCTCCAGCATCTGCCATCCACCATTCTACTCTCTGGGTTTTTTGTTGTTTAGTTTTCATTTCACAATCATAAACTTAACTCTGCAATCCAGCTACACTTGGAAGGGGTAAGGAAAATATAGAACCCAATGAACTGCAGTGAACACATGAAGATTATACAACATTCCAAGCAGTTGCGGGTGAAGGGGTGCTCTCCTGAGCCACAGAAGGAATGGTCTGGTGGTTCAGATAAAACACAAGTCAAATTTATTAGAGTTGTCCACAGTCAGTAATGGTGATCTTCTTGCTGGTCTTGCCATTTCTGGACCCATAGCGCTCCATGGCTGTCACAGCAGCCCCCATGCCGTCTTTCACCTTGCCGAAGACTACACGCTTGCTGTCCGGCCACTCGGTCTTGGCAGTGCAGATGAAAAACTGGGAACCATTTGTGTTGGGTCTGGCCTTTGCCACAGACAAGATGCCAGGATCTGTGTGGTTGAGGATGGAATTCTCATCATCAAATCTCTCCCCATAGATGGACTTGGCTCCTGTGCCAGTGTGGTGTGTGAAGTCACCACCCTGGCACATAAGTCCCAGAATAATTCTGTGAAAGTAGGAACCTTTGTAACCAAATCCTTTCTCCCCAGTGCTCAGAGCATGAAAGTTTCCTGCTGTCTTTGGAACTTTGTGTGCAAACAGATCTAAGGAGACATGGCTCGTGGTCGGCAGCAACGTCGAAGAACACGGTGGGGTTGACCATGGCTGGGTGTGGGAAGATCTGAGGCAGCATAGGCATCTGCAAAGCCTCTACTCTCTGAGTTTGACTATTTTCATTACCTCATGTAAGAGGAATCATGCAGTATTTATCCTTCTGTGACTGGCTTATTTCACTTAACATAATGTCTTCCAGGTTCATCTAGATTGTCACATATGGCAGAATTTCCTTCTTTTTAAAGGCTGAATAATATTATATGAATTTAGCATACTTTATTTATTTATCCATTGATATTTAGGTTGTTTCCAAATCTTGAGACTATTGCTGCCATGAACACAGGAGTGAAGATATTTCTTCAAGATTCCTGATTTCAATTCTTTCAGAGTATTACCAGATCATATGGCTGTTCTACTTTTAATTTTTTGAGGACCCTTCATACTGTTTTCCACAGTGACTGCACAATTTTCTTTTCCCACCAACAGTGCACAAGGGTTCAAATTTCTGCACATCTTTGCCAATAATTATAATTTTTGTTTTTATTTTTTATAATAGCTATCTTAACAGGTCTGAGGTGATGTCTCATTGTGGTTTTGATTTGTATTTCCCTAATGATGAAAAAAGATATTGAATAGCTTCTCATATATATACCTGTTGTCCACTTGTGTGTCTTCTTTGGAGAACTGTTTATTCAAGCCCTTTTCCTATTTGAAACATTTGGTTGGTTATTTATTTATTTATCTATCTATCTGTCTATCTATCTATCTATTTATTTATTTATGCTGTTTTGGCTGTGGGGATTTCTTACATATTGAATATTAATCCCTTACCAGATCCACAGTTTGAAAATATTTTCTTTCATTCCCTAGGTTTTTTTTTCAGTCTGTTGATTGTTTTCTTTGTTGTGGAGAAGCTTTTTAGTTTGATGTAGTCCCATGTGTCTACTTTTGCTTTTAAATGCTAGTTATACATGTGAATAAGGACTGTGTTAGTTCAGTGAAAGAATGTGTTCGCCACATGGTGGTGCATGGAATAAAGGATATAAAGACATATGTATAAAAGATGTTTCTAAGAATCGAGTTGGATATGTAAATCAAGACAGTGTTAAAAAACAACCATTTCCGAACCCCCAACCCCCCCAATTTTTTAGGTAAACACTATTGGGAATTAAGAGCTTTTGTCAGTATTTTTGATTATTTAGTCCAAGAGAATAATTACTAAGTGAAACAGAACTAAACATATTGTATTAATTTTGTGCATTTTGGGGTAGCTAAACACTTAAGGTAGAGATAAAGTCTCCTAATGATGTTTTTATCTCTATCTGTTAAGATTAAACTTTGCTCAGTCTGGAACATGTGTCCTTAACTAGATTATTGAATGACACATGAATCTCCTCTCAGTATTAATTCCCACAGTTATTTCAATATTCAATAAATGCATAAGAAGACAAGTTTCTCCATTAGAGAAAACACTTCCGTTCTCTACTGATGGATATACAGTTTAGCCTGAGATCGTTTGGTAGTTTCTGCCTTAAACTATTTGGTGTCCCAAGGCAGAGGTATTTTTTTAGAGCTGGCCCTTGTACCGTGTCATTGTAATGACACCGTAAAACAGTTCTTTTTATACTTTCCAATAAAACAGTGTGACATCTTAAATCTGAGTTGCTTTACTTTTTAGAGGGTGAAGAATGCATGATTCCTTTCCATCTGCCTCCCTCCAGCAAGGCAATCATCAGGTATAAAGAAGGAAGCTCAGGGGGAAACACATTGTCACTCTATAAATACATTCAAGATAACCATATAGATGGAGGGGGAATTGCTTACAGTCAGAGAAGATAAGACAAGGTGACAATAACCTAGAATTATTCAAACATGGAAGTTTAGATTTTTGAAATAGTAAAATGACATAATGGAGGACACCCCACACAAACGCACACTCTGCAGGGCCTGAAGTAGTTATCAGAATCGGCCCCCCAAAAAGAAAGTTTAGGATTAGGCATTACTTTATAATGAGACTCCTTGCTTTGAAAGGTAGACCAGGTCCCGTGACATGGGTCAGGCTGTGTGGGAGAGAGGGAGAGGCAGGACTGTCAAGGGAAATATGCAAGTGATGGTTTGGGGAAGTTGTTTATTTATATCGGACTAGAACAGACCTCTAAAATAATAGTTTCTATTTGTTTTAAAAACTTCAATTTCAATAACAAATGTAGAGAAACAAAAGCTTCTTCTTTTTACAGTTAACTCTCCATTTCCTGAAAAGAAAGCACAGCCAAATACGCAGGAACAAAACAGCTCACACTCAGGAGGGAGTCTGCATGCAGCATTGGTAATGATCGTCGTTTCGGTAACATTATTAGTGTGATGTAGTGTCAACTCCATTTTGCTCTGAGTCAAAATAACCAAAATCTAACCCATTAGAAGGATATATGTCAATAGAAGCATTTCATGGTATTAGTTTTTCAGAAAATGTTGTTTCCTGTACAAGGTCATGTCTTCTTGAAGATTAGACCTGGGTTGGGAGAGATGGTGGTGCCAACGTTTATGATGACTGTCTTTGATTGTTTGGGCTGCTATAATAAAACACCACAGTCTGGGTAACTTCTAAGAAACAAGTTTATTTCTTATAGTTACAGAGGCTGGGAGTCCAAGGTCAGAGTGTCTGTATGGTCAGATGAGGGCCCTCTTCTGGCTATTAGACTTCTCATTTTATCCTCACATGGCAAAAAAGACTGGGGAGCTTTGTGGGGTTTCTTTTATAAGAGCATTAATCCTGTTCATAAGGCTTCCATACTCTTGACCCAACACCTTCCAAAGGCCTCAACTCCTCAAACTATTACATTAGGGCATGAAGATTTCAACAGGGGAATTTTGTGGGACACAAACATTCAGACCACAGCAATGGTTGTCCCCTGGTGCCAGAAGCAACTATTCCCCTGTGTCTTGCTCAAGCCCATAATAAAAACCAGACTATTGATGTCTGCAAATAACCCCTTTTCACACGTCTTTATATTTGAGCTGAAATTCCCATGATTTTCTACTAGCAGTGACATTTTGCAAATATTGGTTTAATATCTTGATGTTCCCCTCTTCGGAGTCCTATGTACTTCTGTAAAACCTGCTCTCACTCCCTTTGACATTCATTTGCATAATGTAAACTGAAGATGGGCCTCCTAATTGCATGCTGATGGGGAACAATTTGGCTTCTGTAATTCCTGGTACAGGAGGCCAACAACACAGGAGGCAAAGCTGGCCTGCCTGGGTACCCCCTGTGAAATTTCTAGTCACTGGACAAAGGAACATTCTCTTTCTCAGTTGAAATTGGACACATTTGTAGTTGTTTAATAATGAATATATTTTATTGCTATTTAGATTTTACAATTTACTTTTATTTGCATTGCACAACACAGTGGTAAAAGCTTTATGCCATCCTGGGAAAGTCTCCCTTAAAATAAGAGGCCCAGAGTGGTGATGGAGAAAATAAAATGGGATAATGCAGGGAAAATGTGTTTTTGGATTCTTTATCAAAAAAGAGTGTGATAGAGAGTCCCACATTTTACTCCCAAGTGATGAAAACAAATGGAGGCAGTCAGCTAGCAGATTGATTATTAAACAGGTACAATATACTCCCTCCTTCTACTTATCCCATCGCCAAGGCTTAGGGCGAGGATTGTGTATACCGTGATGTTCAGAAAGACAGCAGAGAATCACTATATTTTTACATTAGAATGAGCTCCACAACATTCCATGGAACCTGTTAGGTTTATTTTCTCCTGAGAATATACCTTGGACTTTTGGGGGGTGAAGGAGATAAGCAATGGGCTGTCCTGGATGGGAGAGAAAATCTTAGGGTCCAGTTGTCTGTGAACAAAGTTTCAAACAAGCGCTTGTTCCTGGAGGTACTGTATCTGTAGCCTCTCTCTGTGTAATCTTGTGGGGGTCTTCAGAGTCAACTGTCCTCTTTCTGTGATGCTGTACAGGCCCAGGGACTTCACCGTTTCCATTCTGCTCACCCTTCTTGCATTTTGATGAAAAAAAAATCATTGATTCCTTAAAGGTATTCCCCTTGTTTCTCTTACTCTCTGTCTTGCCCTGATTCTGTTTTTCTAATGCACCCACTCATGTTTTTTCTCTCTGACTTTTTCTCCCCCCGCCGTCTGTCTTTTAAGCAGCTAAATTATTCTTTTGAGGAGCTATTAATGAATTAAAAAAAGAAAGAATTGCATTTGAAATGGCATGATGTTAAAAATTCTGTGAATTTGGAAGGAGTGTATTTTTTAGAGAAGGAATATGTATACAGACATATTCAGAAGAAATAGCATGAATCCTCCAGAGGTATAGCTTTGTGGGAGCTAAAGGTATATTCTGTTACACTGAATGTATTTTACTTACTGTCATGCCTTCAGTTCTTTGTTATTGTTTAAAAGTGTTCATTTCTTTACTCTGAAAGTCAGATATTTTGCAAGCAGTTATTTTACTGAAATATGTGCTCTCTTTCTCCACTGTTCCAAGTTTAATGACACGCATTTTTCAAGACAGCCACGAGTCAAGCTGCAGAATTTCCAGAGTCGTTTCCTGTGTTCCTCATGACATCAACTAGCCCATCCACTGGGAGCAACCCTGGGCCCCGTGAAGCACTGTGTTTCATCGGGTTGCAAAAAAAATGGCCACAGTTTCAAAAAGAGTTCAGTTTGCTTGTTAAGAGTACCTCAGTCAAATTTTATGGCTCTTTAAATAAATGGGTTTTATGGTTATTCCTGCAAAACTTATGCTTTCTGATTTAATTTGCAGCTAAAAGGGATGTTTTCTCTCTTTTGTCACCCAAGTTCTCTCAGCACACAAACTACTCCCTGGGGAAAAGCAACTTCGATGGAAACATAAGATAACTGTAACTTGATGGGACCCCAGTGGCCTTTAAAAGTTAATGTTGCTAAAGCAATTAATGAAGCTTCTAACGTAAGGGATGTAAGCCTGAGGATAATATATGCATTGGGATGATCTAGCTCATTATTGACATTATTTAACATTCCCTAGGCACTCAAGAAGATCATGGCTACATATCCAAAAATAGGACAAGAAAATATTTTTGACTCCTCTAAATAGGAAAATATACCTCAAATTAGAAGAATAAAAAAAGATCTTAAAATGGAACACCATAAGTACTTGGAGAAAGGAAAGTTTTTTTTTTGTAAGAATTCTAATAAGTACATACTTGAAAGACTGATGGAATTCTGAAGTCACATTTTGCAACTCTGGATAAAAAAATGGGTCTAGACAACAATCGTAATGAATCCTAAAATCACTGAGAGAAAGAATGATTGGAAATTTTATAATGAGGACCAGGTAACATCATCTGTATCCCCTGATGTCTCAATATCATTAAATATGGGACAGCCAGATATCACGGGGTCTCGATGGTGAGCAGTAATAGGAAGTACAAAACACCACATGTGAGTATATTTGTTAGAATAATTGAGCTGGATTATCTCAAGTCTCCAAGACCTACCTGCCAGTTTATAGGAAATACAGGAGGTAGAGGAAAGTTAACATATACACTGTAAAGAAGTCGTCAGTCAAATGCACAAGTAGAATCGATAGTACATACCAATGGGATAAGTAAAATGAGGGGAAATGTTATAAAATAGGTGAGACTTAAGACATACAACTGAACACAATATGTAGACATCAAGGGATCTTTATTCAAATAAATCAAGTAAACAAATTTTCATGATAACAAGAAATTAATTGACTTTTAAAGTGTGATGATTACTTTAAAATAATTGTGTTGTTTAGGGAAGCATGCTTAAGTGTTTATGTTGAAATGTTGTGATGTATGGGATTTGCTTTAAAATATTCTGACTAAAATATGTGCATCAGTAGATGAACTGAGAGCAGCCATATGCTACTGTGTGTTACAGCAGGGTAGGTGAGGGCTGATGGATGTGCTCTCTGTACGTGTTTGAACATTTTCATGCTCCAAAGGGGAACACCCATAGGGAGTACCCTATGACAGACAAAAAGATGCTAAGTGAAGAAGCTGTATTTTCTATCACTAAGGACTTGAAGACGCGGTGGCATAATCAGATCAAATCTGGCTATTGTTGACAGCTCATAGGAAATTTTTAGACATTGTTCAAAGACAGTCACAAAAAGAGGAGTGTTTCCATTTTGTGTTAAATTACCATTTTTGTAAATCGATTACAAACATTTTTCCTTGTGAATTTTACCTATATTTGAGATGTACATAATAGTTTCTAAAGCATATTACTGGTAGTTGCTCTATTAATTTAACCAAACCAAGAGTTTCCTTGGTTTTAATGGTTTTAATATTGTCAAAACACCAAATTTTCTAATTAACATTTTTAGCAATGCTGGGGAAAAAAATTTTATTTCTCATTTTTTTACAAGTGGTATGTTGTATCATCTTCATATAAATAACTTGTACTAACAAGTGAAATGATTATATTTCTTATACTTATTTATTTTGAAAATATTTTCTCATCTTTCACTTGAACATTGTACATACAATTTGACCTTAATTTAGTTTATTTCAAGCAAGTCATACAAAGTACATTTTAAATAGTCATATGTGATCAAGTACCTGAAAAAACATGTGTGAAGTTGGGGAAACCATGGTAACAATATTTGAGGGTTTGCATCATTTCGGAGGTGCCGAGAAGTGAGACAACTTGAATTTAAGCAACGCTGTCCCAGTGTATGCAGGTGCAGAAGGTCTGCTCTATGGTGCAGACGTGTAGCCACACACATCCTTTTTACAGAATCTCCCTGAAGCAATCTAAGTCACATGGATGGCATCTTCTCCTTCCTCGCTCTCTACCTGTCAGACCTGCAGAACACAAGCTGTGTGTGAGTGAAACAAGTGCTCTGCCACTGGCAAGACCCCATCTATGAAACAGAATTTGTGATGTTTCATGTTGCTGCCTCATCTTTACCTGCGCACACACACACACACACACACACTTAAATTTTATCTCATTTCTGTAGGAACACTTAGCATGAGAGATACCCTCCAAACAAGTTGTTAAATGCATAATATTGTTGACTCTAGGTACAATGTTGTACAGCAGATCTTTGGAACGTATTTAATCCATCCTGGTCAGTACTGTCACAGTTATTTTCCCCCAGTGATCTGGGAGGCTTGTTGATTGTTCTCTCTGATCTGTTCTTGCCTGCACTCTTTGTACAGCACGTGTCCCGTCGCCTCTTTCTCTGTGCTGCTGTGCCGAACGCCAAGCTAAGTGAAGATACCTTGCCTTATGTCCCTCTTGGTTTTCTTTCCAACTTACTGTTGCTCTTAGTAAGATTTTTATTTACGTCCATTCCCTGTTGTAAGTTAGACACACTGAACATCAGATAAAGAAGCAGAATACAAGTGTCAGTGTCTCATGGATACTTTTGGTTTCTTTGGGTAGTTTCACTTGCAGTGTTTTTCTGCTTTAATGGGACTCAGTGCTCACAGAAATAAGGAGCAACATAAAATGCAGCCATGTGAACAGATTTGAAAGAGCAAACACCACAATAAAATTCACCTTCTGGGACTCTCTAGAACGTTGAAGGAGGATTGTGGAGCACCATTGTAGTTAAGCACCACAGGTCCCTGAGCAGGCATGATTTCGAGACACATGGAGGGTTTCTGGAAACTAAATCAGTCCCAAGAATGGTTTTATGGAAAATATCCAATTAAGTGTTTGTTAGATTTTCATGTGGAAGAAATCTCATTCACATTAAACTAATTCAGTGTTTTAGAGTAGAAAAAGAAAACAAAATTACTCAGATACTGGAGACTAGAAAATTCCCAGGTGGGTCTACTCATTTGTGGAAAGTGGTGGCTCTTTCAGAGTCTGGCCCTGGGACCAGCAGCATCAGCATCACCTGGGCCTGTGTAGGGAATGCAAGTTATCATGCTGGACTGCAGACCTGCTGACTCAAAACTCTCGTGGGGTGGGGGCGCAGAAATCTGTTTGCCCAGCCTACCCAGGGATTCTGGTGAGTGTGCCAATTTAAAAACCACTGGTTTAATACATAATTTTTAAAAGAAAGATTTTGAAATTTTTAATCCATTTTTAAAATTAATATTTTAAAATTCTTTGAAATAATCCTTCAGGTCAGATAAGTAGTTCTGTCTTCTCCTTTCAAGATCATTAATGAAGGCAATGAGATATCCTACTATGTCGATAATTCCACTTATTGGTAACTCAGGAAATATGTGTCTTGTTACTATTAAAACTACAACATTTTACTGTTGGGCTGACATTTCATAACTGTACATGGCCTGATGTGTAGCTTAAACAGCTGCATTTCTCTAAGGAAAACAAGAAAGGTATGCTTGTAGATCCTTTAGAATCATGGATTAGTAATGAAACAATCATTAGTCAAGAATAGAGTGTGAAGCTCCACTCAGCCTCACATTACAGGTCTGAACAGCAGTATTTCCCTGAATGTGAGACAGTACATGTAACATTCATTGCAATGCCAAGCACACCAGAGGAGCTTAATGTAGCTTTTGTTGTCTTAGTGCTTTCTAGTAGTATTCTAGAGAAGGCTGCTGCAAGCCCGCCTGTTTATATCATTGTGAAGCTTGACCAGTTGACAAAAACAAAGCATAAAGAAATGAAAAAAATATGAAGAAGAACCCCATTCAACACCTTAATTTCTCATATGGATATATATATATATATTTATTACAAATTCTAAAGAGAATATTAGAAATTAGTGATGTAATATATAAAAATAAACTTACTATGACTGAGTTCCATTAAACTGTTATGACATTTCTGTCCTTACAAGATGTCTTTCTATTTATTTAGGTGATAGGTCTTGCTTAAAATTCTTATTTGTCTGTATTAATATATTCATATGAGCTTTATTTTAGTTAGTGGTCTTCTGATATAGCTTTCCCATTTTTTATTTTAGACAGTTTTTGGTCCTTTAACACATACCTTGTCAATGGCATATAGTTGGTTTTTAAAATTTCTGTTCCAATCTGAAAACCGCTGCCTTTTGTAGAATGTTTATGCTATTAACATTTAATTTAGTTAGTTATTGCTATAATTACTTATTACTAAATCTACTCTCTTGCTTTTTCTCTATTTTCTCCTTCTCTTTGTTTCTTTTTCTCCCCTTGCTTGCATATCTTTGTATTAATCAAGTATTTTTGTTATTCCCATTCCTTTCTCATTTTTAGTATTTATTCAGTTGATTGCAGTTTTTATCCTTGGCTCATTAAGGTTTACTTTAAATTAGTACTTTTTATATTTCCAAAAGAAAGCAATTATTTTGTAGTAGTTTAACTCTATTTGACCTCTGCTTAGGACTTTGTATTCTTGTTCCTCTTTCAGGTTACTGCCCTTTTTCATTTTGTCTTTGAGTATGTTTATTGTATTAATTTTAAATTCTTGGCCCATTTTTTTCAATGACAGAGTATGTATCCAGGTTTTATTCTTTGCTGTGTTTATATTGCTCTTCTTTTTCCAGTTTTATGGCCTGTAAGCTGCTCTGTTCCCCTAATTATTAGCCACCCTGCCTGGTAGGAAGGGCTGGGGGCAGGTGCTGAGCTGTGACTCTCTGGTGTATTTGGACGTAGGGAAGAGGTGGGCTTCACAGAGAAGAGCTGCAGGCACTGCAGAACTGCTGTTTCCTGACTTTAAACTTCTCCTTTCCCCAGGTGAACCCTCAAGATAAGGAGTAGGTAGGAGTTGTTTAGGTTTGGAGCTTAGCATTTTGGGCTAGAGAGTGGAAGAATCAATGGGAGATGGCGACACAATAGCTCACGCGTGTTTTCAGCAGAGCCTCAGCCCTGCAGGGTGTGTGTTCTCTCCCGGTGTTCTGATAACACTGGGATGTGTGGTAGCAATGCTGGGCAAAGGTCATTCCAAAGCCCCATGTGTACGGGAGTGGGTGGAGGGGAATGGAGACGAAAACAGACCTTACAAAGTTCTCCTCTGAGCTCTGGTCCCACTGTCTGCTGCCCAGGCTTCGTCTGTCAAAGCCCTCACACCCACCTCAACTAGATGCAGCTGGCTCTGAAGATGGAGGAGTAGACTCCCAGCCAGGGAATGCAGGCAGCCTCTAAAAGCTGACAAAGGGTAAGGAAATGGATTCTCCACTCAATCCTCCAGAAAGCAGTGAGGCCCTGAGGGCACCTGGATTTTAACTCTGTGAAATCCTTTTAAAATCTATGGCCTCCCAAACCATAAGACAGCCATTTTCAACCTGTGTGCCACGACACACCCGTGTTCTGCAAGAATTTTTAAAACATGCAGTGCCTGGCTATTTAGTCAGGGGCACTGACTTCATTTCCCATAGGTTGTCAAAGAAAAAATGACAACGGCTAACACAGCAATAGCCATCTGGCGTGAATGAATCAAAATTATACCTATTTTTTGGTCAGATCAGCAAAAACTATAATACAGTTCTTGGTGTGCTGCAGAATTTTAGTACTTCGTGTGTGCTGTGAGATGAAAAGGATAGAAAATCAGTGCCATAAGATAATAAACTTGTATTGTTTTAAGCCACTAATTTTGTGCTCATTGGTTATAGTAGCAACAGGAAACAAATACATTGTTGAAAGGAATGAAGTAATTAGTAATGATAAAAACTAACATGCAAATAATTTACTTGAAGATTCTTGTGATGGAGGTGACTATAAATTTGCTAAATGTTATTTTTTTTACAGAATAAAAAATTTTAAATGACTTGGTGAAATGAAAACATTCTTGAGGACGAGGTTTAACTGCAGAACCAAATTTGTGTCTTTGCAGGTCTCTTTTTTTTTTGATACTAATTGCCTAATGGAAAATCAGTTCATAATCAATATTTTTTGGAAGTAAGTTTATTTAAGGGACTTAAAATGGAGCCATTTCTGTTTTTCTGAGCATAATATAATCAGATCCATTTTACTCTACAAAGGCAAGAGTGCCTCTCTACCCCACCGCAGACTTTGGAAAACATCTTGCAGTCCAAGTAAAAGATGGCAGAGCAAGCATGGCATCGATCTGGTTGTATATGGTTTTAATTCCTTTCCATGGGTGTCTTTATTTCATGGAAACCTTTTCTGTGTCTAGTAAGGAAAAAAAATAAAAAGGAAGAGAACATAACAAGGACTTTCTTCACTGACAAATATGATAGTAACAAATGAAGCAACAAGAGGATGAAACTGATAATGTTAAAAACTACTGAAATGCTGCCAGGGGTTCAGACTTGTACCAGCTACCTGGTTCTTTTCTTTAAAGGGAAGATGCCTTTATTTTTTAAAGGTTTCGTTCTTTTTTTTTTTATTTTTTAGAGAGAAAAAGAGGGAGAAAGAGAGGGGGAGAAACATCAATGCGTGGTTGCCTCATGTGCACCCCCTACTGGGGACTTGACCTGCAACCCAGGCATGTGCATTGACTGGGAATTGAACCAGTGACCTTTTGGTTTGCAGGCCGGCACTCAATCTACACCAGCCAGGGCTACCTGTTTTTTTTCTGCATAGTTTTAATATAACTGTCCAAGCTTATTTGGCAAAGTGGAAATTTAGTTATTGCTGAAATTGTTTGCAAGACTCTAAGAAAAAAATCTTTACAACATATTTGGGATGGTAAAGAATTTGGATGAAAGAAAACTGTAATAGATGCTTTCTCTTTGAGGTCTATTGTGGTCACCCTGGCAGCCCAGCCTAAATCTCACTACCTCGCTTTGGAGGTACTCGAAGGGAAAAATGTTTTACTTTTGTGAAGAGCTGTCTGACACAGGAAAACTTCACCTTCAATAAGATTATTTCTGGGCACAAGGACAATTGAAACATTGTTTCTTCAAAATCGCTGGAATACACTTCAGAAACCCTCCGTGTAGAGTAAGCTTCAATTTATGTCCTATTACTGCTTGTCAGAGCTTTTGTATCCACCTCTTTTTTGTTTCCAAATGATGGGTAGAGTTGTCACTCTATAGACAATTCAGATATGTGTTGTGAACTGTTGTTTGGGAAGTTTTTATTCTCCTACGGATCGTGGAAGAAAGATGCGGTGAAAGATGTTAGGTCAGGTACCTAAAGGTTTTCTACACTAAATTCTATTATATATTTTCTCTGCCTGATGGTATCAATGATTTCTTGTGAGGGTATTTTCTTTGATGAGGTTTACAGATAGAGTATGGGATGTTTTATTTTCATCAGCTTGGAAAGTGGCTGGGGGTGTTTTTATGTGTAAACAAGTGTTCCTGGCTTTCTAAATCTTATATATTTTTGCTCCGTAGTTTTAAATTTCATCCTGACACAAGTTTTTTTGTGTGTCCTTAGTCCTGATTCTTGAAGAAAGAAGCACTGTGTGCCGATGGGTCCTCCTACAGAAACAAAACTATTAACACTTCACAGGATGCCTTGGCCCAGGCTCATTTGACAGTGACTGATTTTTTTAATCACAGAATATGATTATGCAGTTATGGTTTTAATCTCTTTTTCTTACCAAGTAAAGCAAAGATAATCCTTCATACACTGCAAATCAATTTTCCATGAATTCATTGCTTTGAAATTTTTATTTTTCCCTTTTCAACTTCATTTCCCTCTTCTACGATGTGGTTTTTCTTCCTGAGAGGATGTCTCACTTATACGTTCAAGAGCATTCTTATTTTAGTTACCTTTGAAACTCTTTATTTTTTGTTCTGCTTTATAAAATTAAAAATAAAACTAGCAAATGATCCGGCAACCCCACTTCTGGGTGTACACCCCAAAGGGTTGAAATCAGGGGCTCAAGGAGGTATCTGTGTCTCCATGTTCATCACGGCATCGCTCACAATAGCCAAGACAGAGAGACAGCTCAGATGCCTGTGAACAGGTGAATAGAGAAAGAAAATGTGGTACATACACACGATGGAATATTATTCAGCCTGAAAAAGAAAGAAATCCTGCCCAATATGCAACAACATGGATGAATGTGGAGGGCGTTATGCTAAGTGAAATACACCAGTCCCAGAAGAATACATACTGCATGATTCCACTTACATATGTTCTCTGAAATAGTCAAACACGCAGAGGCAGAGAATAGAATGCTGGTGGTCAGAGGCAGGAGGGAGGGGGCGATGCTGCTCAAGGAGTGTACAGTTTCAGTTAATGCAAGATGGATACTTTCCATAGATTTCCTGTACAACATAGTGTCTATAATTTACAATGCAGCATAGTGCACTTTAATGTATGTCGAGGATAGATTTTATGTTGTTTTCTTACCATAAAAACAAACCAAACCAAAGAAAAACCCACAAAAAAATTTTTTTTCAAGGCAATGGATATGTTTAGTACCTTGGTGATGGCATCATAGGTATATGCATACACTGAACTGCATCAAGATTTATAAATGGAATTATGTGCATTATTTTATCAATTATACTTCAAAAAAGTTTGAGAATTAAATTAATTGTTTCTTTATAACTATAGAGACTTGCCTATCTTTTCTACCTTCTTCCTTGAAATCCTTACTACCTGCAGATACTCTGTCTCCAAAACTGTGTTGACTGCAAAAATATCTGGCAGTGAGGCGGGTTACACATGCCTTCCCGTGCTCCTCTCCGCACCTCTGTTCTGGAGGAACGCCGTCTCCCTCTGGGATGCTGAAATGGGATGTTCTGCAGACCTTCTCTGCTTGCTTTGTTTCTGTTTCCTATCGTTTCTTTCTATAGGAAATTTCAGCAATTTCCTCCTTACAGCAGTAATGTCTATTTTGTTTTTTAGACTCTTAACTGGGAATTTATAGCAATTATGAAAACGTATTTTCTAGGCATTTCATTATAACATATCTCAGTAGTGAAGAGTTGGAGAGAATTTAAACATTCACCAATAGAAGATGATGATATTATGACTTATTTTGATATATTTATAAAGCATAATGCTGTATTTTAAAGTTAAAGAGCAGATTGTAAAATACTGCAAATTCAGTCATGTAAAGTATATGTAGGTACTTTGGGAAAAATGAGTGGAAGTATATAAACAAAATGTTAGCAGTGATTATCTGTGACTGGTGGGATTATTCACTTTGTGTGTAATTTTTACTTGCATTTTATGGTTTTCTCTGATTTATTATTTTTCAGAAAGTGAAGTACATGTATTTCTTTTCTTGCAGTTACAACAACTTATTTACATTTGGAAAATATCAGTTACAATTCACAAATTTTGCAATTACCTTGTTTAACATTTTGCTTTACTTTCATAGACTCATAAAATCCTTCCTCCACCATATTTATTGCCATTAAAAAAAAATAAAACCTATCCTGTCTGTTTTCAAAGAAATACTTCTCTTCTGGGAATTCTTCCTTTCTCTTAACATTTTATTGTAGACAAATAGATTTTCCAGTTTTCTACTGACTTACTGTGGTTGTTAGCCTTATTAAAACCAGACTCAATTCTGAAATAGTGATTCCCAGATCCTCTTGTAGCGTCAGTTGTAAGAATTGTTTCCCAAGTTTGTAGGAATGAAATGGATGCCTTGTTAGTGAAATTATTCGCCTTGCTATTAGGAGGTATACATATAATGGTCATATTTTTTAAATTAAATATTAAAGAAATGAAACACCTTATCACCACTTCTACAAACCATGGGATAGATTTTTGTGAAAACTGAAAGTCCCAGAAAATCTCTTACAAATTATAATGTAATATATTGGCATAGAAATGATATCTGTTAAATAAAAATTAAAAAAAACTTCACCCAAGGGTATGTGTATTGATTTTCAGAGAGAGAGGAAGGTGGGAGAGGAAGGGAGGGAGGGAAGAGAGAAACATTGATTGGCTGTCTCGCTTACCCTCCTGACTGGGAATCGAACCCACAGCCTTTCTGGTGTATGGGCTGATGCTCCAACCAACTGAGCCACCCAGCCAGGACTTAAATGAAGATTTTTGTATGTTAATGGGATCTTTAAAGTAACTTAGGAAAACCAGTTTATTTGACAAATGAGTTGTAACTTATCACAAATCTCCTGATATTTATTGGCAATTAACAAATAATTATTGAATAGCCACTGTGTGCCAGGCACTATGTTAAATATTAGGAAGTTTTAGAGTTTCTATTTAGTTTTAAATTATTTCCAGGTTCTTCAGAGTTTTGATCTTAGAAGGCATTTTTTCACTGTAAATGATTTCTTTATTCTCTGAAAATCTGTTATTGAATGTTAACGCAGGGTAATTGTTCACAATCTCTTTGATATTGTTATTCTTTATGTGCTGCTTTCTAGTAGTTTCCTCTGTATATAAAGTGTCTCTCACTTGAAACATAAAATTTTGCTTTCAATTATATTAATAATTAAAAGAACACATCCCCACTGAACAAACAACAGAAAAAATAGAGAATAAAAAATTGCCACACATGCACATGCATGCATACATGCACACACATGCATACATGCACACACATGCATACATGCACACACATGCATACATGCACTATCTGAGCTCACTTCCCAGGGGTAACACCTACACTTTTTAACCTTGGTGTGCACTCTCCCTGACATTTCTTAAGCATTTAAACTTGCATGCAAACAATTATATACTATAGTTATTTTACACAACTCTATCATAATGTTCATACTTTACCACCCAGTTTGCTGTTAAGTTAAATCCTTTCTTAAATATTTTTCAATGTCAGACCCATTAACCTGTTATTCTCAATGACTATGGAATGTTTCACAGAACAATCTGTACAATGATAATTTATGTGCTTCCCAGTTAATACATATTTGGAAACCTCCAATGGCTTATTGTGTTGAACATATCTGCTTTGAACCTCCTATATCTGTCTTTGTACAACATGTGAACTTTTGTACAGATGAATAGATGTTGAAATGCAAGGCCCAATAGGGCAAATTTTTAGTACTGAATCTTAAATTACTGCTAAATTGTCCTTAACATGGTACAGAGATTATGACAGAATCTGCTTCCTACTTCACCCACACTGCACACCAGTGTCTTGGCTGGACCACGGGACCTTCCGTAAGATTACGGGACCAGACACTCTCCTGTACATTCAGCTTTGCTGGTGGAATGTACGTGTAAAAAAAGCTAGAGTAAGTTTTTGCTATGAAGTGTAGCCACAATTGCAAACATTCACCCAAAGAAATGCTGTATGTGCTATCGTGAAAAGATTTAATACATGTGGCACATCTATGGAATGGTATTTTAGGGAAGGAGGAAATGGTGGCAGTGGACAAGAAAAACAGTGCTGACAAAAATTGTAGTTAGGGTAGCTGTATTTTTGTTCTAAGCCTAACTTTTTGAATGTCCATTTATCAATATAATAAGGACCCAAAGAGACACACTGCCTATACATTAGAGCATATTATTATTTCACTTTTATTCTTTTTAACTTTATTATTTACTTTTATTTACTATTACTTTACTTTTGTAAAAATTACAAGTAACTCATCCATTTGATGAAATTCCTCAGGTATTTTGTTAACACAAAGTATATTTTTTATCAAGTAAGACTTTTATAGGTGCTTTTTTTCAAAGCTGCAATCACACATAATTAGCAATACTTTCTTCAGTGTTAATTTCAAACTCAAATAAAAACAAAATGAGTTTTTCCTGAGGGGAAATTGTACACACACATGCACACACACCCCTCTATTCCAAATTTCTAACTATTTACAACAGTTTCAGCTTTATGAGTAAGAATTGAATTTTTATTTTTCTGTTCTTACTTTGTCCTGACAGTTCCCGGTGAGTGAGAGTTCACATGCAGATGCACCAAAATCATCCAAAAAACTTGTCATTTCACCCATATTGTTTTCATAAATTTGCTACCTCCCTTGGTGCAAACGTATGATTTTCTTCTTCAGTTCACCTGAAAATTGCTTCTTCCAGCCTTCATTCGGAGTGGCATGGATCTGGGTGTTGTCAGCAGTCTAAGGATACATTTGAATAAAGTCACACTTCCTAGATCTAGGGCAATGTCATCAATAACACGTGTGTCGGCAGTTTGTTTCAGGGCGCACAGGCCTTTGGCTGAAAAAGGAACTCAGACCCTCAGTGGATCAGGGCCCAGTGCTGTACTTGATGGAGTCTTTCTGTCCATTTCTAGACCGTTGGAGCATTGTTTTTCATGAAGTTTGAGCTTTTTTTCTAGAAGCCTGACATATTCCAGCGAAAGAGAATTTTATCTAAGAGAATCACTTTTATAGGAAACTAAAGTTCTAGTGTAAGCAGAATGTAGGAAATGTTTTTATCCCTCCCCATGTAAGGCATTTGAGAAGACACTGAAGGAAGGCTCCAAGCACGGAGAACAGTTCCAGACTGAGCAGATCTGTCCTGAACGGAGGATGTTCAGTTACAAAGGAACACTGCATCATTCAGTATAATTGCTTTTTAGATTATGAAGGTAACACAATAATCCTCACTATGAAAAAACTGAAAAATGCCAAAAAGGAAAAAAAAATTCCAATGATATCAACAAAGAACATATTTACATTTATTTATTTTTAATTATTTTGTTGTTGTTGTTCAAGTACAGTTGTCTCCATTCCCGGTCATTCTCCCCGCCACCAACCCATCCCTGCATCCCACTCTCAAACCTACCCCCTTGGCTTTGCCATGTGTTCTTTATACAAGGACCATATTTACAGTTATTAGTTTAACTCCTTCCACTGTCATTTATATCTCCATGTTTGTCTATTTAAAATTCCATTTCCATATTATATGATAATAATACTAATAAGTAAAATTTATTGAGCACTAAGCTAATGTGTGTACTGCAGTTATTTTCTCATTCAGTTCTAGTGAAAATCTATGATATATGAATTATTACATTCATTTTATAGATATGAATACTGAAGCTCAGGGTGGTAAATTTTCTAGAACACAAATTTAGTAGGTTTGATCCTTTGCCAATACACAATTTTGCAGAATTGTCTCTTTTAATCTTCACTTTGAAATTAACAGTTATATTAGATTTATTGTTCATGTTGCTGTGTAGTCTTTGTAACAATCATTTCTAATGATTACATCATGCCCATTAAGTGGGAAGTACCATAAAAATTGTGTTATTCTAGGTTGAAAAGTATAGATAATTTTTTAAAATTCAGCAGAGTACTTTGTTAAATATATTTTCACATATAATTGTTTCCTTAGTTTAGATTTTTTAAGGACATAGGTCTGTGATTTAAATTTATGCCAAAAGAGAGAAAAATGGAGATTTTTAATATCCTGGATGTATATTATCAAAATGTTTTCCAAATGGCTATATTAATCTAAAAATTTACTAGTAATTTACTCTCTTGAGAGTAGTAGCTTTCCTATATCTTTACCAATATTAATATAATTTTAGCTTTTATGAAATACTTGAAATAGAGCTTTACTAAAATAATAATTCAAATATTGCGATGAATAAAATAATGAGTTAAAGCTTCTTACTCACCTCTCCCAAAATTCACTCACTAAAGTGTTCATCGTTCATGCTTCTTGAATTTACTTCTAAGATATTTTCTAAGGCCAAGTATCTACCTATCATCTGTTTATCCATCTGCCTGAAATAGAGTGATGTGCATTTTTATTTCATCTAATTAGTTATCTAAACAGTGGATTTCACACCACTTCAGTCTTACACAGCTATGTCAGACACCCTTGGAGAGGGTCTGCTTCCGTGCGTGGCCTCTCCCCGAGTGGCAGATTGCTTTGGACTGTTCTCCTGTGCATTAGTCTGTTTCTAGACAAAGGGAATCCGTCTCTGTTTTCCTGGTCCAGGCATAGTTTTACTCAGGTTTTGAGTTGCTGGTTCTCAGGGGTGGGATTCTCTGAAGTATCCTGTCACTGTCCCTTGTCTTAGGAAAGGTCTAATGGACTCAGTTCAGGGTGGTTCCCTGCTCTTTCCCCAAGGGAATGAGATGACTTTCCTTTCCCCTTCCTCCATTTTCTGCCCCAGGGAGAAAAGGGAAAGGGCATAGGATTTGCTGCCCTTTTCCCCATGGCTTAACCCTCTTATTACTTAGAGGAGACATCACCCAGTGATACTTAGTGTTTTTCTCCAGA
Source organism: Tonatia bakeri (assembly GCA_004024845.1). NCBI lineage: Eukaryota > Metazoa > Chordata > Mammalia > Chiroptera > Phyllostomidae > Tonatia > Tonatia bakeri. The sequence goes on along the minus strand of PVIA01013056.1, from coordinate 5,356 downwards.
GGCTGCTCCTTCCCTCCTCCTGGCCTGCAACACTGAGGGAAGCATTTTCCAGTTTTCCTCCTGCCCCCACTCTTTGACCTGTAGCTTTCTTACACACCTGTTGAGTCCCATGCACCTGTTGAGTCCCCCGCACCTGGCGGGTCCATGTGAATGAGTCTGATGAGTGTAGAGGGCCACATGTCTGCAGCTCTTGGGGGGGTCTGTCTTGTGACACTTGCTCACACTGAGACTTGGGCAATGCACTAAAAATTTAGCTGAATTCTTTGTATCCTCTTGTGTGAAGATGTCATCTTCCTTCTGCTTCGCCATTAAAACAGTGCCCCACCCTGCCTTTTCTTTGATATCTGAGTAGTAGGTGGTTCTGTTACTTTGGCTTTTTGAAGCGTCCAAGAAACATAATTTTGTACATTATCCTGCCTTTTCTTCTGATTAGGATGGGAGTGACACCCTTACCAGCTTTTTTACATCGTAGGTGGAAACTGGAGATCTGTCTGCATTTATGAAAAAAAAATTGCAAGATACAGAATTTTTTGTTGATAGGTTTTTATCATTGTTTGTTCCAGCATCTTAAAGATGTTTCAGCTTTTCTTTGCCCTCATTGTTCCTGATGAGAAGTCAGTGGTATTCACATTGGTGTTTTCTGTATGCAAAATATGTTTTGCTTTTTTTCCTGACTGCTTTCAATATTTTCTCTGCAATTTTTATATGTTGGCTGTTTTCTTACAATGTTTTTGGAACTGTGCTCTTCCCATCTTTCAAATGTATCTTCTGCAGAATCTGCTGTCTCCTTACTGTACTGCTTTTATGATTTAGTTTTTAGTAATTTTTTCAAAGTTTATAAATATTATCTATAGGTTAGTTAGTTTGGTAGTAGCTGTCACAATTGTATCAGAAGTGGATCACACACAGTTTGCCTTTACTTCAGTCATCATTTGGTGATCATGGTTGTCTGTGTACACGGAAAGTCTGGTGTGATACATCCTTGTTGTCTGCGTGGTCCTGCCATTCTCTCTGCCCACAAATAAAATCAGGTCCCCCCAAACTACTCGGGGCTGGTACTGAGCTGGTGGCCACAGCAAAGAAAGGAAGGACTTCCTTTTTAAAAAATTTTATTGAATTTTTTGGGATGATATTGGTTAATAAAATTACATATATTTCAGGTGTACAATTTTATAATACGTCATCTGTGTATTGTACTGTGTGTTCACCACCCAAAGTTGAGTCTCCTTCCATCACCATTTATCCTCTCTTTACCCTCTCCTTTTTTTGCTTAGTTCCTTCACTTTTTTCAGTCTCCCAACCCCCTCCCCTCTGGCAGCTGTCAGTCTGTTCTCTGTATTTGTGAGTCCATTTCTATTTTGTTTGTTAGCTTATTTTGTTGATTAGATTCCACATACAAGTAAAATCACATGTCTTTCTCTAACTAGCTTATTTCACTTAGCATAATAATTCCCAGGTTGCAAAAGGACTTTCTTTTAAGATTCATAGGCTTTAGTAACTCGAGCAGTGCTGTTAGTCTGCAGATATGACCCCAGTACTGGTTAATTTTAAAAGCTCCTTAGGTCATTCCAAAACTTGATGCATTTAAACAACCACTGAAGTTCTTACTATGCAGTTTTCATGGCCTCACTCAGTAGGAAAACCCTTCATGACAAATTGAGTTTTAAAGGTTGTAGAGGATCTAGACTTGTGGAAAAATAGGGAGAAAATAATTCTCACCAGTGCAAGTAGTACAATCAAAGAAAGAGGCAGAGAAGTGAAGCGAATGTTGCATTACTGACATGTAACGTGCTTGCTGGGAATTAGTGTGGGGCTAGATCTGGGGTGGCCTGAGGAGTCAAACTGAGGATGCTGGAGTTTATTCTCTAGGTAACAGGAACTCAATTAAGATTTTGAAATCAAGAATAAAATGATTAGTGCTGCCCACAAAAAAAGACTACTAGGTAAGGCTGCTAGCTTGGTTAGAAGTAAAAAGACTGTTTGCAATATTTTAGTAACGAGTAATTGTCGCTTGAAGGAGAGGCTGGCCACTGGAATGTAAAGGTTGTGACAGATGTGAAAGCTAGTAAGGCACAAGGATCAACAGAAGAGAGGGGGCAGTGTCGAGGACAGCACCGAGGTTGTAAGTGTGAATTATTAGGAGACTAGGCTGTCATCCATAGTAACTAGGAACAGAGAAGCATAAGCAGCTTTGGGGAAAAGATAAGACATTTAATTGGGGTTAAAATTATTTGAGGAGCTGTTAGTACTTCCAACTGGTGATAAGCCAAACTAGTCTAAGTTCATTAATGCAAATATACAGTCCATCAAGCATGCAGACTTTCTATTTTTAATAGTAAAATTCTATAATTGAGATTTTCTCATTTAATCCAGAATACCCTGTGGATATATTGAATTAATACTCCAATTTATTCCTTTTGCATTTAATATGTAATGTTTCATTTTATAATAATTTGATCTTTCAAAGAATTTTCGAAACTTTATTTAAATAAAGACTAACTCAAATTTTAGTTTCTAGTAGTAAAGTCCTAACACTAACAATGCTTTGTTTTCTTTTGTGGTTAATTTTGACATGCTTTACCTTTCAAATTATAATTGATGTTATTTTAATCTGTTTTTAAAAATAATTTTCATCAAATTACAATGCACATACAGAAAAGTACACAAATGGTAAGTATAGGTCTTGAAGAATTTTCACAAATGTCCTCTGTGTCCTCACCATTTTACCGTCCACGTCCTCCAAAGGAAGTCACTTTTCCCACTGTAGATTAGTTTTGCCTGAATGGAACCATACACTATGTATTATTTTGTGTTCGGTTTCTTTCACCCAAATTTATATGTGTGTGGCTGTTGTTCTACTCTGTTGCATTGGAAGAAGTTATTTATTTATATGAACTCCACTAATCTTTATTGACATTTGGGTTGTTTCTGGTTTGCAGCCATTCAAATAATGCTACTGTATTGTAGCTATGCAAACCCTTCAGTCAGTCTGTGTATGCCTTTTCATTGGGTTTATATTTAGATTTGTGATGGATGGGCAGGGGGTATTACAGTATGTACATGTCCATCTTTTTTAAAAAAAGATTCTATTTATTTTTTAGAGACAGGGGAAAAGAGGAAGAAAGAGAGGGAGAGAATCATCAATGTGTGAGACTCCCTCATACCCCTAACCTGGCACCTGGGCCACGATCCAGGCATGGGCCCTGACCAGGAGTCGAACCAGCAACCTTTTGGTTTGTGGGATGACTTCCAACCCACTGAGCCACACCAGTCAGGGCGGTACATGTCCATCTTTAGGAGAGAGTACTAAACACTTTTCCAAACATAGAAATGGAAGTAGAAATGATGAGAGTCCCAGGTTCTCCTCATCCTTGCCAGGGCTTGATGTTTTCAGCCTTTAATTTCAGTCATTGGTGTTGAGGATAAGCAGATGTAAATCACTTTGAAATTAGTTTACATTTTTCTGGTGATTTAGGGGACTGAATACTTTCTCATATGATATTGATAATGAGTTATCCTTTTTTGAGAAGTCGCAAAAGACTCTGTCATTTATGTTGGTTGTCTTTTACATAGTGATTGATATGAATTCTTTATGTATTTTGAATATGGGCCTCTTGATCACCAGACACATGGTGAGTATATTCTCCTACTGAGTGGCACACATCTACTGTCCCACTAGTCTCTTCTGATGAGAATCCCTTCTTTATTTTAATATAATTTATCAATATATGTTTTTGGCCTTCTTTCTTTTCTTTTAGTATATTTTATTGATTATGCTATTACAGTTTGTCCCATTTTTCTCCCCTTTATTCCCCTCAGTCCTGCACCTGCCCCCCACCAGCAATCCCCCACCTTAGTTCATGTCCGTGGGTCAGAGGCAGTCTTTACCTCATTGTATGCTCGTGCCCCCTTTGTCGAATATTAATTGGCCATAGAGATGTGGTTTATTTCTGGGCTCTCTGTTCTGTTCCATTGATCTACATGTCTGTTATTATGCCAGTACCAGAATGTCTTGATTCCATGGTCTTGTAGCACAGTTTGATATCAGGTATTGTGATGCCTCCTACATTGTACTTCTTTCTCAGGATTGCTGGGGCTGTTTGGAGTCCTTTCTGGACTCCATAAATGGAGTTCCATATAAATGTTTGGAGTATTTGTTCTAGATCTGTGACATATGCTATTGGTATTTTAATAGGAACTGCATTGAATCTATAGATTGCTTTGGGTAGTATGGATATTTTAATGATGTTAATTCTTCCAATCCATAATAGGGTATATGCTTCCATTTACTTGTATCTTCCTCAGTTTCTTTCTACAGTGTTCTATAGCTTTCTGAGTATAGATCTTTTACCTCCTTGGTTAAATTTATGCCAACTTGCTTTATTTCTTTTACTTGGACCCTAAGAAGAATGTTGAACAAAAATGGTGATATTGGACATTTTAGTCCCCCTTCAATTTCATAGAAAATCTTTTACCATTCACTATTGAATGTAACTTTTTGATGATTGATAGGTATTTTTTAGATAGCTTAAGGAAGACTTCTCCTAATATTATAACAGGTTATTATAAAAGCATGTAGAATGTTATCATGTGCTTTCTTTGAAACCATTCAGGTGATTGTGTATTTTTATTCCGTATTCTGTTAATGTGTTGATTTACATGATTATTTTTCAGAAGTTAAAACCAATTTTGTATTCTTAGAATTAATTAAACATATTTTTAGATTATAATTTTGCCAGTACTTTAGGTGGGATTTTATAAGTATGTTTGTGTGTTTGTCAGATTTTTTTGTATGAAAGTTATTGCAGTCTCATAACATAAGTTGAGAATTTCCTTCTTTCTATATTCTGTATAATAGTTTTTTATAAGATTGGTATTAATTCTTTCTTAAATATTTGGGAGAATTCAATTATGCAATCATCTGAAGTTTTCTCTGAAGTATTTTCATTTGATTTGCAGTTTTTAATTCTAGGAATAGGAATATTCAGATTGTCTATTTCTGGTTGTGTCAGCTTTACTAAATTGTATTTCATTAGCAATCTGTTCATTTTACCTAAATTTATATAAAGTTGTTCTTGTCTTTTTGCATCTTTTACATTTTTCATTCCAATTGTTTGAATTTTCTGTCACTGTGTCTCTCTTAAAAGTTTTCCTATCATTCAACTATTAATTTTCAAACTCAGCTTACAATTTTTCTCTAATGAGTGCTTTTCTTTGTATATTATTAATTTTTTATCTTATTTTTATGATTCCCTTTCTTTTACTTTCATTGGATAACTTACTGAGATGGATACTTAGATCAGGTAATATCAGCATTAATTTTTTTCTAAATGTGCCTTCAAGATTATATATTTCC
>PVIA01013055.1:0-34312 GCA_004024845.1 Tonatia bakeri | reverse complement strand
CAGAGTAGCATTATTCACAATAGCCAAAAGGTAGACACAACCCAAATGTCTATTGGCAGATGAATGGATAAACAAATGTGGTATATACACACCATGGAATATCGTTCCACCATAAAAAGGAAGGAAACTCTGGTACATACTACAAAATAAATCAACATTGAGGATATTACGTTAAGTGAAATAAGCCATCACAAATGTCGTGTGATTCCTCTTATATAAGCCACCCAGAGCACCCCAATTCATAGCAACAGAAAGTAAATGGTGGTTGCCACAGGCTGAGGGGAGGGGGTTATGGAGAGTTGTTGTTTAAAGGTACAGTTACAATTTTTCAAGGTGAAAACAGTTCTGGAGATTGGTTGCACAAGTGTGAATGTACTTAACATCACTGAACCGTACACTTACAATGGTTAAGATGATACATTCTGTTATGTGTATTTCACAATTAAAAAAAAAAAACACTATAATGGCTGAGAGAGACACCAACATGCCAGGGCTGGAGAAAGTAGACAGCCAACATTAGCTCATGAGTTTTTGTGAATGGCTCACAGCATAAGGCAAATACCACCAGCTCAGACTTGCAGGCAAGGGACTGCTCTGCCTGAGTAGTTTCTTTCAGATGATGTTTCCTGGTAAGACTCCCAAGGCACCTGCACAGCATGTTTCTGGGTCCATTCTTGCTAATCTATGGTAGCATCTAAGGCTGTCTGGGGAAGCTGTGATGCAAAGGCAACCCAAAGATGGTGCTAATCCCCTCTGTCAGCCTTGTAGGTGCAGGCCATCTTTGTCACTAGGAAATCGTAGGAGTTGGGGTCACAGAGCAGAGAACAGGTGGGTGAGAACTTTGATGCTGTTAATGCTGGAGACCACTGAGATTGCAGGGTATCAAGGTAGATGCTACTATTGCTGTCTGTTTTGGTTGTGAAAGCAATCTTTGGTGGCTTGAAAGAGTAACCTATAGAAAGGTGAATGGTCAAGAGGAAAATGCCTCCTTGGTAAGGACTATCACTCAGTCCTTAGAATAAATCATCACCTCCAGCACCACTGAGCCCTAGCCAGGAGGATCCCTCTGGTGACACCACATAAGAGTGAGCCACTCCTTCCTAGGGAACCCAAAGTTCCAAATGCCCTCCTAATTCAATTGCATCAGGGACAATAGGCAGGAGCTCTACAGGTTTGATGCAGGAACGAACCAGGGAAGGACATAGGTCCTGACAGTGGAAGATGTGTTTTAGGGGTTCCTGCCTCCTGCCCAAGCAGCCACAGAGGGGATTTCTTCCACTGGCCCCAGAGAAAGCTCAAGGGCCTACAGTGCAATTTGGAAATCAGAATTTCTGGTGTGGCAAGTGATCTATAAAATGTGGCATCTCTAGTCCCAGCATCAAAGTGTAGGAAACAAACCACTGGGCCATACACAGCACAGAAAGTTCCCCACTTCCAAAAGAACTGTGTCTCCAGCCTTTCTTCTTTCATTCAGTAATACAATCCATAACATTAATTAAGCACATGGCAGATATTGTGCTAGACCCTACGAAAACAGGGGTGAAAAATAGAGATGACCCTTGATGTCATGGAACTTACATTCTAAGGTGAAGGGCACATTTTCCCACTGAAATGTAAATGAATGTGGGACACAGACACCCAACACCATTACACAGGGGGCTCACACAGGGGACTTGTGTGTATATGCCATGTTTGTTTATCAATTCATCTGCCAAAGACCTTCAGGTCTTTGACTAATAAAACTTGATGTGAGCACCATGTTCTTTTGGAAAGAGCGTTATAGGAGGACCACGCTTTAAGCATCAAGGCTTCCTGATAATGAAAACATGAAGATTCTATATCCCCTCCCAAGGGTATATCTTTCAAATCAGCATCTTCGGAGCCCTCCCTAGGAAGAAAAGTTGAGTCTCTCATCCTGGTCCACAAAGAATCTGATCCTCTTATAATAAGACTGTATGTCAGATTGGCTCAGAGCAATGACTTTTGGAGTCGGACGACTTGATTCTCCCACTCACTCTGTGCCTCACAACCAATCCTTTGTGTCCCGTGCGTAACATGAAGGTAGTAATTCAAACTTCCCAGAGTTCCTAAGCACATTGAAAGAGGTCCTGTGTTTAAAGCACTTGCACCATGCGTGGCATATAAGACTTTTGGAAAATTTCAGTGGCTTCCCTTCCACCACTGGGCTGACTCTCCCTTCTCCCACTCCCTGACCTGGACCACATCATCCTGTAGGGCAGCGGTCCCCAACATTTTGGCACCAGGGTTTTGTGGAAGATGGAGCAACAGGAAGCAGAGCTAAGGCAAGCTTCAGTTGCAACCCTGTTGTCGAAAGGCCACAGATCGATACCGGTCTGCTGCCTGAGGTATGTGGACTCCAGTTCTACGATACCCGACAGAGGCTTCCTTCCCCTACCAAGCTAGTACTTGTTTCACCTGACTTCACCCATTCCCCTAGTTTCTGTCCTCAGATAACCATCAGAACCTGATGTCTGCCTAGGACTCCAGGTCTCTGAGCCCCCATCACTTACCTGCAGACCCCAAGAGAACATTCAGGTTGTATGGAACTCTGATAAGGGAATATTGGAGATAAACATTCAAAAATCCCCAGGAACAGAGTCATCTATCTGACAAGCATAACAGCACAGCCCTTTAGCAATAAAACAACAACTAAAACTCCTTCCACTGACAGACCAACTGATCAATTTTTCCTGAATCACCCCCACCATCCTCCTTCTTCCAAGACAGAACTCAAGGGTGGATGAGTTGCTTGTTTGTACAGTAGTGTCTCCCAGTTTTATTGCAAATTAAACATTCACACATTATAAACAGACAATAGATGTCTCTAGAGTAAATATGCAGCTTTCAGACCCCACATAAAATCTTCAAGAGGAGCTCTGAACAGTTTATAACCTCAATACAATTTTGAGTGAGTTACAGCCCTATGTTGGATGTCAGGAAAGAGACTGCTCGCTTATGGGGGTTCAGAGTGAGACTCTTCACTCTCCCATGTCGCTGCAAACTTATTCATGGTTGGAGCATGGTAAAGTTCCAGTCCCTATGTTCTCTCCATGCCTCTTAATTTCTTGAAAGATTCTCTTTCTCTGACAAGCTCAGAATTCAACCCTGCTCACCAAGTACCAGAATTCTGAGACTGAGGAAATTGTATCCACTCACCTACCCTGACTTCCTTAAAGTCTGACGTGGTTAGACCAAGACCAAGAGAAGTGGAGAACCTTAGTAAGCAACAGAGCCAAGGTTAGAACACAGATCTGACTCCCAGCTCAGGGCTCTTCCTGACTTAAATGAAAGGGCTTGGAATACTCAAAACTCAGGATGATCAAGTGCTGTAAAGAGCAGGAGATCAGAGAAAGGATCTAGAGGGTAGTTGTGGGAGATGGAATCAGAATGCCAAAACCAAAATCTGGAGCTAAATGGAAGGAGCAGAATGGGACCAGTGTGTGGCCAGAGTCTCATTCCCAAAGACACACAAGAGACACGGGCATGCAGGACTGGTCCCAAGCAGGGAGAGGGACAGGAAGCACAGGGATTTCCATTACTGAATTTGGGAACAAATTTGCCCTTAGGACATTCCCCTTTTCCATAGGATAGTTTTAGTGCCTTTTGGGAACCTCTGTCTCACAACCAACTCTTTCTTCTGTGTTTTAGAGTAACACAATAGGGGCATACATTCAAGCAGGTCCTGAGCTCAAGTGGGCGATTTCCTTCTCAGGAGACTGGGAAAATGCCTCATCGCATGCACACAGCAAATGGAATCTTGGGGTCTCCAGCATGCTTTATGTGATTTGACAGGGACTGACTTCAACAGAGGTAGGTGCTTGAAAATTAGCTCTTTCCCTATCATATTCAGATGGAGAAACTGAGGCTCGGAGAGACCAGCTTATAGAAAATGACGCGGCTGGCATCCAGAAGACCCCTTATTTAACTCTGTCCTTCAGATTCTCCTTCTGGTGTTCTACCACTGCAGCAGGCCTCCCCTTAAACTACCTAAACTTCCCCTTAAACTTCTTGCCTTCCTGAACAATGATGTTATGGGGGACAATTTTTTTTCATTTATTAAACTATCTTTTGAGAATGTTGTCAGTGTTGCGTTACCCCATAAGATTATTGTCAAAGCTCTAGACCTATTTCTTTCCATCTTTCTTTATTTCCTTTTTCCTCTCTTTTCCCCCTCCTTCCTTCCCCCCCCCCATGCATAGAGTCTGAGGAAGGGTGACAGAAAACATGCAATAAGAGAAAGCAGCAGGTCAAGGTGAGCCAGTGATGCTTCCATGTATCATGACTCCCTAGCCCTTCTATTTCTTGTGGGATTATCTCCTTCAGAAGGTAGGAAGTACCATAAATATAGTTACTTTTTCTCTCTTTTTGCTCTCCCTGGGTATTTCCATTTCACTCTGGACAGTTAAGACTATCTTTCCTAAATAATCTGTAATACTGAAAAAGCAAAAAAATAAAATAAGAAAAGTTCTAAATGTCCAGTAAGGGAAGATGACAAAAATCATGTTGTAAGGATACTTAGATAGCTAGGATACTATGTAGCTTTTATAAGTGACATCTCTGAAGCTTACAACAAAACGCAGTATGCAGAATCTTCAGTAAAGAATGATTACATCCACATGAGAATAACTCTAAGAGAACAGGGAGCAGGCTGGGTAGAATTGTAACTAAATATTAATCTGGATTGTCTGAGTAGTAAGGCTATGGGACATGGTCATGGACTGAATGTTTATGCCCACCAAAATCCATACGTTGAGATTCTAATCCCCTAGGTGATGTTAATAGCAGGTGGAACATTTGGGAAACGGTTAGCTCATGAAAGTAAAGCCTTCAGGAATGGAGTTAGCAAACTCCAGTAAAGAGACCCCAGAGAGCTTTCTCACCATTTCTGCCAGGTGGGAACAGAGCAAGAAGACAGCTCTGTCTATGAACCAGGAAACAGGTTTTCACCTGACACCAAATCAACTGATGCCTTGGTCTTGGATTTTTCCCACCTCCAGAACTGCGAGAGATCAGTGGTTGTTGTTTAATTTACCCTGTGAATGGTTTTCTGTTATAACAGCTCAGTTGTATTTTTCTCTACTTTCTGCTTCTCTGGTTTCCAATTTTTATAGTGAGTGTAAATTTTATAACAGAAAAGGGTAAACCTTTTAAAAGTGTCTTTCTTAATGGTTCCAAAACTTTAGCAAAAATAGAGTGTAGTGGTTAAAACCAAAACTCAAGTAGACTTGTTTGAATCCCAGGGTGCACTGTTGTTTTATCCTTCTGCATCTCCATTCCCTCTTTTGTGCAGTTTGGATAAAAAGAATACCCACTTCTCACTGTCATTGTGAGAATTAAATAGGATAGAGTATGAAAAGCACCTTTCCCAACACCTGGCACATAATAAATGCTTCATAAGTTAGCAGTTTTTACTATTGTCATTGTTGCTATCATTGCTAAATCCAGTTGGTGGTGGTCACAAGGGCGTAAGGATCAAGATCAGCCTGGATCCTCCCTCTGGGTGGACTGAACCCAAAGGATACTAAATGTGGATGGCAGTACTAGAAGAGCTTTGAGCTTTTCAGTTTCTAAAGTGCTCCCATCTGGCCCGCAGTGAAAGAAAGTTCATTTGCAAAGGACATCAATCAGTTAGCTGCACCACCATTCTGCTTTGCTGTAAGTTTTTCTAGCTCTGGACTCTCTTGGACAGAACTATCCTTTCTGGGAGGCTCACTGTGTATAAATTTTCCCAAGGAGAAAGACTCCCAAGTTGATTTCAAGGTTCATATGTGTTCTTTTGATTAAAACCTAAATTCTTGCCTTATAAAGAATATTCCTGCTGCCAAAGAGCATCCATCAATAAATGATGAGAGATTGGACAGGATAATAATGGAATTCCAAGGAGCAATTGAGTTTCTCTGAAGAACATGACTATTTCATGTCCAAGAAGTTCTTTTAGCTTCTTGGCACTGAAGATATGTGACTGGGAAATATCAGTAATTTCTTTCAAAGTGACAGATTTCAATAGAATAAATGAACAGATGTCCTTTATTTCAGGTCTATAAAATCTCATCTGATCAGATTCTAGCCCATCACATCTCTGGTCTCAGAATCATACTGTTCACTTGCAGACAATATGGGGTTATTAGGTACATAGAAGATACTCTGTGGAGAGGACCCTCCTTGCTGCTTACAGACCTTAAATAGAAACCGGTACCCATAGTGAAGATGAATCAGAGAATTACCATCAATAAAGCACCTTAGCAATGCCTGTGGGGACCTATGGGACTGAAGGTTACTGTTCACAAGATACCTTGATGACATACGGTTGGTTTAAAATAACTATGAGTCCACTGAGTCCAGTGCTTTCTGCCATAGTTTAGGCTTAATGATGACACCCTCAGTCCAAATTGGCATGCCTTCCTTCAGAGGGGTCCAGAACACTTTGTGCACGTGTCCATCAGTGACACTCTAACCATCAGCAGGCTGATCGGTCCCTGTGGGGAGAATGAGGGTGCTTAGTACCAAAGAACAAGGACTGGACATAGCAACTCCTTATTTTGTTTCCATGTGTCAGCGTCTCCTGATATATACCCCCACACTTTCATCCATTTCCAGTGCTGGTAGAATAAATGTTAATAGAGAGTAAAATCCATATTATGGATTGCAGGTTTTAATGAGTACAGAGATGTATTTATCACCCCCCAATTTATCCTCTGCCTTTTGGCAATAAAATCTGACTGTATCTGAAGGAGATTTTCATAGTTCTATAAAGAAAGGCAGCTTAGAGTATGAAAAGTTTATAGCTTTTCAGAGAAAAAAGAAAAATTGAAGCTGGAGATGGTTAAAAAATATTTCCCATATCCCTTACACAAAATGAACTCTCCTATCCATACTCAGGGTCTTTGAGATTTGTAGCAGAAAATCCTCCTAGCATCTGACAATTCCATTTCCACAGTGACTGGTACATTTCAGAAGCACAATGTATGGCTTTCTTCCAGATTTCTTTCTAGCATTATAGTTATTATTGCCATCATTGTTAGGTTAGGCACTAGTTTTGCCTAAAGCAATAAACCATCAAAAACTCACAGTCTTCAAGGCTCTCCTTAAGTTATTAGTATACCTATGATAGATCTTATATTATCATTTTCACACTATTATTTTTATCAGACTAAGACTCTCCAGAAATCTGAAAATCTCCCTTCGCCTTTGTGAACAGAAAAGCATTCCCAAGCTCCATAGATTTCCCCCAGACAAATGAAAATATTATTGCCTGGAGAATTCAGACCCCAGTGTTGCTTTTGCCTGAACTAATGAGAAGGTTTCATTCTGCACTGCCTTCATACTTCCTTCCAGCTGCGAGAAATTCTACCATACTGGATGGAAGACTTTAACACAATGCATGGTGGGCTCCCTGCAATGGGGGCCCACCAGCATGGGGAGAGTACTATTGTGTGCCATACTGTGACCTTCTGAAGGTAGGAGCTAAGAGTTTACTTGTTTTCTATTCTCCAGCACCTGGCAAAAGCTCTTTGGATCCATCTCAACTGAAGAGGCTGATTCCAGTAAGAGCAACCAGAGAGTCGAAGACTCAGGGTCTAAGTACAGTTCATTCTGCACTGACATAGGCAGAATTGTTGGGGTGTGTTGGATGAGGGAGAGAATGGAAGAAGTGATGGTGTGATGAGTGGGGGAGAGGCTGGAGGGGGAGACGGTGTACTGAAGTGGAAGAACTTGGTCTTAGGAGAGAAACACACAGACGGGTGATGACAATTCTAGTGACCTGTCCATTCCTAGCAGGACTTCAGGTAGTAACTTGTGAAGGGCATTTCAGGAAGATTTCAGAATCCTTATATCACCATCCCCAAAAGGCATGGAAAAAACTGAACTGGGTATAAGCCCCAACTTCAGAGACAGAGTTTAAGTAGGGCCCCACTCCTGGAGAGAGATTATAATACAAGGCATGATACTCAGGTGACTACAGAGGTTGAAAAAAATGCACAGTCTGGCAAAGTCTAATCAGAAAGTACCAGGACCAGGCAGCCCCTCAAACAAGCAGAACTCACTCTTGACACTCAAACATCAAGTCTGGACTTGTAACTTAACTCCAGGTACCTCCCCACACACACACCCCATGATGGGTTCAGACTACTAATGTAAGCTTTGTCTTAGTCAGAAATGGCTGGGAGATTAATGAGGCTCTGGATCCACAGGTAATAGGAGCTAAGCAAGGCCAAGACATAAGCAGTGGAAAACCTGTAGCCCCTCTCTGACCGGTTTCTACTGAGGGTTCAGAAATATGGTAGTTCAGGCTTGAATTGAACCAAAACCACATATTCCGGCAGAATTATTATTCAAATATTATCTTGGTCTGATAAGTTTTCTTTGTTATTTGAAGAAAAAGAGCAGGTTTCACAATATCTTTTTTCTAGACAGCAAATCTAAGTTCTTGACTCCTCAAGTATCTGGCACAGGACTGGGAAGATTGATGAGTAGGCTGGATGTGTCTTGCTTTGGGGAACCTTGCCCACTGTTGGCTATACTCCCTTGGTGTAACCAGGCAACCAGATGATTTTCTCAAGACTGTAAAGGCAGGAAATCTGGTTAGGTTCCATAAATGAGTTATCTGGGGAGGTGTGCTGGTGGCTTCTAGGAGCTGGTGAGGAGAAACAGGAGGAAAGAAAGCATGCACAATGACCACAGCACAGAGAGTAGGAAAGAGAGGTCATGACGGGAAAAGGAAAGGGACTTGTTCGTTCAAGATCCAAGGTGTCCAGGGATTAACGATGGATGTGCCTCTGCTGGTCAACTTGATTTTGAAAAAGGACACAGAATCTCTACCTTCCCCTGGTCCCACCATCATCCAACTCTGAGTTTTTAAAGATAATATTCTATGTCCATTATACAGTCAGACTTCAATTGGAAAAAAAGAGACTCCTCCAGGTTTTCCAAATAGAGAAGGTTTGAGTATAGGGAATTAGGTGCATGCACAGCCATTGAAAGGCCTTGAGAGAGGGACAAAAATCAGGCTAGCAGCTGGTGAAATTCATGAAATCAAAAACCAGAGCAAGGAAGCGGCTGCTGACAATTTCTGCTGTCCACAGCTCAAAGCACGTCTGCCCAAAGGTGCTGCACACCTCAGGAGCTGCAGAGAAGCTACAGTCTCAGTTCCTATAGCAGATGGTTCACAGGTACTCACCTGGAAGCTTCTGCAAACATCTCTTTTGCTCCTTTCCCATCTGTCACAATTGTGCCAGGGAGTAATGGCTTCTCTTGCTCTGCCACACTTCAACTTGTACATGAGTTTACAGAATCTGACACAAAACCATCCTGGAGAGGAATTCTGGGAAATGTACTTGCAGACTTCTCTGTAATGATGATGCAATGATGAAGATAATGTAGAAGCAGACAAAGAAGATACAGAGTTAACAACGGACAATCTGGCAACCCCACTGATGAGGGTTTTGCCAGTTTTTTAATCCTTGGTGTGTGACTGGTAGATGTGAAATGTGTTAGTCGTTCATTCCATTTTGGGTCTATCTCCTCCCGCATGTTTGCACTGAGTCCTTGAAAAGGAGAGAGATTGCTAGACTCTGTATTCACTCATTCCCTAAACATTTGCTGAGCTCTTATTATGGGGCAGGTGCTGGGGATACACTGGTGGACAAGATAAACAAGGGCCCGGCCCTCAGTTTCCTGATGCCAGTCAAAGAATGCATGACAGTAATAAAAGGAACAAACTGAACAAGGTAATTTCTTTTTCCTAACAGATTTATTGAGGTATATTTTACATAGCATAAAATTCACCGATTTTAAGTGTGCAATTCAATGACTTTTAGTAGATTTACTGAGTGGCACAACAATCACCATAAATCAGTTTTAGAAGATTTTCATCACCACAGTAAGATCCCTCATGCCCACTTACAGTTTATCCCAGTTCCCGTGCCCAGCCCAGGCCACCATGAATCTCTTTTCTGACTATGTACCTTTGCCTTTCCTAAACATTTCACATAAATAGAATTACACCAATCACTTCGATTTGATCTAAATATGGCTTAAGTACATGATTTGAATGTAATAGAGTAACTATGGAAGAGGGGTTCACTTTATTTTGGGGGGTGGAAGAGGCCCTTCTTCAAAAAAAAACAAAACTAACATTTGACCTGAGATACACCTTTTCACATATATCAGGAATGTATTGTCAAGAGCAGGAGGTAGAAACTGTGTTCATTAGTATAAAATATACTTAATGCCAATATTAAAAACACCAATTAAAAAACACCAATATGCTAAAATTGGGGTTTGGAGATGAGGTGAGGGTTACATTACCCTCACAATAATCATCTTATGGCAACAGTCATGCCTAAGGAGGGTATGCTGTGGAGAAGTGTGGGCTTTTAGAAGGGCACATTCTGGCGGAGAGAACTAGGACCGAGGATGGGAGACAAGGAAGAAAGGGATCAAGAGCTGTATTTTCTCACTAAAGGACAAGCACTCAAAGGCCAATGACAAACGTGGCCCAGCACCTACCAGAATACTCAAACGTAAGAAGAGTTGGAACCAAACAGCACCATCTGCCTCACTCCTCCCCTGCCCTAGGGACTAAGCCAGGGTGCAGTAAGCTTCCAGCCCCCAGAGCAGTAAGGGGAGCCATGGGTTAAGACTTTGGAATCAGTTCTTCCAATCGCCACTTCTATATTCCCTTGCACTGTGATTTGAGTTCCTGTTTCCTCATCTGCAAAATGGGGGAAAAAATTCTTATCTTGTCAGACCATTTTGAGTTAAGTGATCCTCCTAGGGCCTCAATAGTGAGGCCTCAATAAATGATGTGATTTATTATTTTGTGAACACAACAGTGAGGCCTCAATAAATGATGTGATTTATTATTTTGAAGGGAGGGGAAGCAGACTCAAAATCCAGGTAGAAAAGGCAACCTGAGGTTATACAAGGTCTGTTCAGAAGGTAACCAGCCATGTAATATGAAAAATAGAGACATTTATTGAAGAAGATACAAGATACAAGAAACATCGTATATAGGACAATGATGCCTCAGTCTCCTTTAATGTAGGCACCTTGGGACCTCACACAGTTCACCCAGTCACCATCAGATGCCCTGTCTTATTTTCCTGACTCTCACCAATGGTCTGAAATCTCTTCCCTTTCAAAGATGATTTTAGTTTTGGGAAAAGTCAGAAGTTGCAGGGTGGCAAACCTGGGCTGTAGAGGGCCTGAGTCACCTGGACGATTTGATGTTTTCCAAAAAAAACCAAAAAAACTCTGCATGAGATATAATGCATGAGCAGACTTGTTGTGATGAAGCTGCCAATCACCAGTTGCCCGTAGCTGTGGTTTTCAGAGTCATCCAAATGAATAGTTTCCACGGACAGATGTTCAAGCTTAACGCAAAGTTTGATGTAGATTCATTGCTCTAGTCACTCAGTCATTTTGAATGCAATGGCCACACAGTACACATGCTCACTCAACAGTGGCTACCGCCCCCACTGACTAGTACAGTGAAGTTGTCATTGTTCACACATGTGCCTTCTAGTCCACTTTCCTTGGCTGCCAGGTTACACTGATGTCACAAAACCCATCCTCATTATATTAACAGTGGCTGGACTTTTTCCAGACAGACCTAGTATACTATTTTTTACTTCAGCTTTTGACTGATTTAACTACTCTAGCTGCCACACTTACGTAAAATGACAGATGCCACAGGTGCTACCAGGCAGAATTAAGTAAAATGACTTGTCTTTCAGAAGCAGCCAGGGACCGGTAAAACTGAACTGATTCTACAAACAGAGGAGCTTAGAGCATGAGATGACCATAAGATTGAGAATCCTGACACCAACTGGGGAATGCACTAATATCTTGGGGTGTCTACCGGATATGTGCTGAGATGGAATGGGGTTAGAGCCATCCTATTCTAAGTTTAAGAGACCCAAAAGATGTAAGGGTTAGAGCAGCTACTATTACTACTACTAATACTAGTACTATTATCAGTTATCATTCTCCCACCTGAGCTCAATTTGGCAGATGAGTAAGAGCTAGGCAGACGAGCAGATGGAAAGTTCTAAAGGCCGTGGGTCATGAAAAGTTGAAATATGAAGTTTAGTGGAAGAGGCAGTAAAAACCAAGAGATCCCATGACCGGGGCAATCTGGGGCATAGTTATCATCACCACCACATCACCACCATGTCCCAAATTCCCTTCCAGGACTTTTTTGAAAACAGAGATAAAAACCCTACAAGGATTGTCCTTAGCTAGTACAACCCATTAACAGGATGGAAATAGTGCCTGCAGTTTCGGCATGGGTCACTGCTTGCACGGTCTCATCTCAGAATTTAGCAAACAATTCAAATGAAATACAAGGAAATATCCACCACTTAGCCCCAGGGCTTTTAAAAAGTGGTATCAGTTAGTACTGACTAATGAAAAGGAAGCCACCAACTATCTTTCCCCTCCATTTTCCAAAGGGGTTGATTTTACCTCTTTTCCAGATCTGGAGAAAAGATTTAAGGAGTCCTGATGTATTAAGATTGTACCCAACAAAGCATAGCCCTGAAGGAACCAGCACTGGACTTCTCTGAGTGGGGAGATAATTAGAAGGTGCTCTATGACTAGTAGACACAGAACGGTGTGTTATCCGTTTTAAAGAGCGAAGCCTCAACAGTCATCACAACCAGATTTAAATCCTGGCTCTGCCATTTAAGCAAGTGACTTAATCTCTCTGCACCTCAGTTTCTTTCCCTGTAAAGTGGGACTAATAGCAATTCCCACATTGTAGAGTTGTAATGAGAATTAAGAGAGATAATTTATGCAAAGCACTTTGTAGAGTACCTATCACATTGTCCATGCAAATAGAAATGGTGTTTCTTATTACTATTCATGTATTCAAACATAACTGGTTGCCATGCACTGTGCTGGGAGCTGAGGAATGGGCGCACCTGTTGTGGTGGGTTTGGGAGAATAAACACCTGAGTTTCAGTTCCGGCTCTGCCCTTTTTTAGGTTGTTCCAACTTATTCAAACCCCTTAAGCTTCTTGAGCCTCAGTTTCCTCACCCAGAAAATGGAAGTAATTATATATATCCCAGTATTATTATGAGGCATAAGTAGGAAAATGTATTTGAAAAGTATATTGAAGATACAAGAAGAAACGTTGTTAGTCATTTGTGGAATATCTGGGCATATTGCTTCTTTTCCTTTCCTGTTTTGGTCCGCTTCTTCTGGGTCTACTCTTTTCTATTTTGGTACCAACCAGATGTGAGGGGAGGGAAGGAGGGCAAACTGACATAAATCTCACTCCATTTTATCAGGTATTGTTAATCCTATAGTATTTCTGTTAGAGAATAATGTGAAGATATGATTATACAGGTCCATACACAGGACTTGAAGAGGAAATATATTTTCATTTTCCAGGGTAAATATGGTTTATATGAAGAGATCAGGTTTTAAAATCAGATCTGTGTTCCAACTCTTAGAAAATCCTTATTCCATTCTATACCAATGTGACCATGGGTGAATTACTTAACCTCTCTAAGCCTCAATTTCATCTACAAAATAAGAGTAAGTACACATAACACTTAGAGCTGTTTGGTTTAAATATAAAATAGGTAAAACAGTATTTGGACAGATAAGGTGCTCAATAAGTTGTAGCATTCTAAATTGAAATGTTTATTTTAAGTCTTTCAAGACCTAACTATTGTGATGATTTTTTAGCACTACCAAGAGCTTTTCATGAAATACAGTGAAGTCCAAACCAGCCGACAGATTCAAATACAACATCTTATTATCCTCTCCCTCCTCTCAGACCCATGCTTCTTGCCTCTTCAGACATCGCATTGTAATTCATCAAATCACTAGATCATACATAATAACTCTTTGTGGCATCTCCCAAGTTTCTTGCTTTCAAACTAGCAGTTTTGTCCTTCATAGCAGCATGTATCTACAGGAGTAATCGCCCTCTGGAACAAGCGTTCTGTCAATACAGTTGCACTCTGTATGGCACCTGGGATAGGTAACTGTGGAATGAACAGTTCCTGACCTTCGAGGGAGACAGACCTGTTCACATCAGCAGTGCCATGGACCAAGGCTCTGATGGCATAATACCTGAAGTTTTGTGAGGATCGACATTGCACAGCCAGAGAGGGTGACATTTAGGCTGGGCCTTGGAGGATGGAGAAGAGTCTGACAGTTTGTCGAGGGAGGGAAAGAAGTGTTATGTATAAAGGCATGGAGACATGACTGATGAGAAGTTTGGGTTGCCTGGAACACATTAGAAAAGTGGTTGGAGAAGAGATTGGAGATGCAGCATAAGAAAAAATGATAAAGATCTGAACTACAGCAGTGGTGCTGAAGGTAAAGAGGAAGAAAAGATACGAGATGCTTCTGAGGTTGCATCATCAGTTCTTAGCAACCAAAAGACATCAGCAGAGGGATGAATGCCCAAGAGATCTCTCAGGTGCTCGGTCTGTAAGACTGAGTGGGTGGTGGTTTCACTGACTGACATGGAGTAGGAAGAACAGGTGCGGGGCATAAGTTTTCAGCTCAGTCTTGCATGTGTTGAATTTGAGATGTATGTGGAGACCTTCCAGGCCAAGGCAGGTTCTCAGACAGAAACATGTCCAATGTGTGACTCTGTTGGAGCTCTGAGGACCATGCTGGTTGGAATGTACATCTTTCTCTCTGATAAGGATGATATCCAGTAGACCTACAGGTGTGTCTGCACTAGACCGAGGGTTTGAGCTTTCATTGTCATGAATGCAATTGCTAATGTCAGAGGTGGAAAAGGCACTCCTTGCCCCCCATCGCCCCCAGCAGAGGAAGGACCTTGGGGTACAGCTACTGGGTTCTCTTGGCACGGTTCTCCTCCCCGCCCACCTCATCTTTGCTAACGTGTTCATATCTTTCTTGCTTTCATCTCCTCGTGCTCCTCCTTTGCAGAGCTTAGTGAATGCTTAATGAATCCTGGCTTAGCGAATATGCTAAAACTTCCACTTAGAAAACAAGCCTTTGCTTTTATCTTCCTCTGTGGATTTGCTTCTGCTAGAATCAAAGTAACATTAGCACAATTTGTTTGGATTAGCATGAAGACTTCTAATCCACTCCTTTGCAATATTCCATATTTTAATAACTTTAATAATTACTGCTTCCTTTTTCTAATTAAGAGCTTAGAGACAGATACCTTGGAAAGGGACCAAAATGGTGGCATTTGGTATTGTGGAGGATGGGAAGAAATGTTTGCATAGCAGAATCAATATTCAGAGCCAGCTAAGAAGCACTTGGATTTCAATTCTGCAACCATTTATTGTGCCCCACTGTGGACAAGCTTGGAGATTCAGATGTAGCAGGAGATTCTTCTGGCTACAATCTTCATTCTGATCACCCAGGTTGCACTCTGACAGTAGCATAAATTCCATAGTAATATCCTCCTAGTAGTGTGCCTAGGCATCCTTAGAGCTTAGGAAAAGTCCAGACCTCCTTGGGTCTACCTCACTGTCCTGATTTCAGGGAGGGGCACTGATGTCTGAGCAGAAGTTCCTTTGGGGGAGTTGCCTTCAAACCACAAAAGTGGCTCCAAGTCCTCAGCTCCAGTAATACCTCATTTTAGGGTGTGTCCTCTCCACCGGAAGCTAACCTAAAGGGCCCAGCAGAATCCTTAGGCTAACCTTTTCCCCATCTTGAGGCATTGCATGGGTTGAAAGCCGTGAAAGTGGAAAGCTCTACCCTCTGGGCATGTGGGGAGCCTGGAGGCTTGGCAGAAGAGAACCTCCAGGGGAACAAAGTGCTAGCTATGCTGGCAAAGGGCCCCTCCCGTAAGAGCAGGCTGGAGCTCAGAGGTGAAGATGGGTCTTCTCCTCCGATGTCAATCCAGCCCAGACATAGTTCTCACACAACATGTCCTTCTGTTTGAAGCCTAGCTCAGAATGAGCTGGTCTGGGATGGATTCTGGGGTTCCCAACGTCTTGGACCATGAATCATCATCCTCTTCCCTCTTCCAGAACTGAGCAGCTTTTATTTTGAATTCTCACACATAGGATTTTGTAATGCCCATTTTCCTCAATCATACTATACCTCCTCTTTTAAGAAAATCTATTTTTAGTGATTCCAAGGGGCTTTGCCTTTCTCAGGGAGACCCTCCAAAGGATTTCACTGCCACACTTCTAAGAAATGCCAGCCCCAGGGAGTCATGGGTGACTTCCTGCATCCTTGCCACTAAAAAAGAAAAAGAATGCACATGTTCTATCTCTGGTAGGCCACCCCTCTGACAGGGACTCCAAACCCAGAGATAAGTCTGATGCCAGCTTTGCCTCAAAAAATATCATGTTCCGTTGGAGGAATCTGATATGGGCAGTAACACTCTTAAAAGACAGAATAGACTAAGTGCTAAATATAGGTTCAAAAAAGCCCTTATTAATTCTGACTCAGTGGATTAGGGAGAGTTTCTCAGAGGAGGTATTTGATCTGGTTCTTTGAGGATAAGAATGGTTTAATAGATGGATAATAAAAGAAATGGCATTCCAGGATAGGGCAGCAAAATGAGCCAGCCAGAGATGCTTAAAAAGGCAAGTTTTGTCATTGAAAAATAAACTTTAAGTTTTTTTAAAAAGAAAATGCAAGTTTTATTAAGGGAACAATGAGAGATCTGGTATTAATAAAGAATGTGCCAGGCAGGATAGGACACGAAGCTGAAGTGTATAATGACATCCCACCATGAGGCCTTGAGTACTGTGGTAAGGAGTTGGGTCTTCCTCCTGGAGGGGTTCAAAAAGCAGCATGGGCAGTTTCTCAAGAGAGGAGTAATCCAAACCTTCCTCAAATGAATGGGCTTTAGGACAATTACTGCTCATCCATGTGAAGAATGCAGAAATTAACAATAGGCCACCAGCTTGGAAGATATTGCTACCTGTCCAGAAGTGAGAGACAAAACCAGGGTAAAGAGAGTAGGAAGCCAAAGGAGAAATGGCTCAGAGAAAATGAGTGAGTAGGTTTCTGCAACTGAGTAGCTAAGCTATAACTGTCTGGGTATATGTCTGATCCCCTCACCAGAGTATAAGCCCTTTGAGGGCAGGAGCCATATCTTATTTACCTTTGTGTCCTTAGAGTTTAACCCAGGTGGCTCTCATCAAAGAAGTCTTCATCTGGAGGCTTTAGGTGGGCTTCAAGGGAGGCTTCAAATCCCCCCAAAATTATATGCAGAATTTTGTGCCTATATATATTTGCACCATTATGTTGCAGAAGGTCTATATCTTTTATCACATCCTGAAAGGGCTCTGTGACCCAAGAAATTGTTAAAACAACTACTCTAGAAATTCATAAATGTTTCTGACTCTCAGTTTCTGTTTTCTTTCCTTCTCTAAGTACCAACTTCCTATTTTAAAAAACAAGGTCAAAAACATTAAATGGGTGCTATAATTACATTACATATAAACATTATTGCATGTTATTTGTAGCAAAAACTCAACATACAAATGCAGTTATGAGTCTAAGGTATTCTGAAACTCTGAAAGACATTTTCCCTACCCATACCTGACCTCATTCTCTGGTAGTGCATACCTTATCAGAACCTACTTGCTAACAGCTGATGCTTCTATGAGGCAGTAAATCCATTTTAATTTGGACTTAAGCTTCTTCAGCAAGTGCCTTTGAAGAATCACCTTCCTGAGAATGCCAACTTGCACCTTTTAATTACAGCCATATAATTAGGATGGGGCTCTGACCTGCTGCCCATTCCATATCTCTGTGGGTGACAGGGGACAGATGTGGCACTTCTGGGCAACTAACACTTTCACCAAATATTAAAAGAGATCATTGTTGTCCAAACCCAGGCTACAGGAGTTTGTGCCACTTGTACATGCCAGAGCAGTCAACGACTCCTGCTTAAATGTCAAACTATTAGATTTTCTGTGATATCCCAGTGGTTTTGAGAACTACACAACAGTATTTAAAAATGGGACTGGATTGAAGAATCTGAAATATATGTTCCCTAAGAAAAAAAAAATCCTCTGACCTAAAAAAAATATGCAGTCACATTGGAGAGATAAGATATACACAAAGAAAAAAGGAAGTGTACCTCAGTGAAAGTTAATTATTAAGATAAGGGAAAAAGAGGTTATAGGGATTCAGACAAAAGATGTGCTGCAATGCAAGGAAGTGCATTAAAGAAGGGGCTGAAAGAGGGGGCAAAGGGAAGGAACTACCATGCTATGCACCACACACTCTTACATTTAACCTTATCTCTTTTCCTCTAACAATTAAGGAGTACTTACTACGTGCCAGATACTTGACCACGTGATTTCATATACACAGGGTGAGGCAAAAGTATGTTTACAGTTGTTCAAATGGAAAATAATACAATAGTTAATAAACAATAACGCAAGAACAAATTCTGTGTTTTGTGTACTCACAACTGGAAAGCTACTTTTGCCCACCCTGTGTGCTCTGTTAATTCTCACAACTATATATGAGGTAGGCATTATTATTATCCTTTCATGAATAAGAACTGAAGCTCTGAAATAGTAAATAATTTTCCTAGAACCCAAGGCTATTACATCATAAATAACTTTCCTAAGACCCAGAACTAAAACCCAGGTCTGTTTGACTCCAAATATTAAATTCTTTTCATATCACAGAGTATCCCTAATAGCTATTAGGATAATGTGGATGAACCTCAAAAACTTTATGCTAAGTGAAAGAAGGCAGATGCAAAAGGTCACATATTGTAGGACTCCATTTATATGAAACATCCAGAATAGTAAATCTATTGAGACAGAAACCTAGTGGCTGCCAGGGCCTGGGGGGAGAGGTGAATTTCAAGAGAATTCCCTCAGCATATTTGTGGGACAGTGAGGTGCCTGAGTCAAGTGAAGCAGTATAATAAACTAACATTTCCTTCTTGATTCAAGTGAAGAAGTTGAATTCCTTAGCTGAGAATGAGAGTTCCCTGGCACCAACGCCTGTGTTTATTAATCACAGTAGAAGAAGCTGCCTAAGATGGTCCAAAATGCCCTGGGAGGGGTAGATGCCACCCCTTCTATGGATCCCCTAAAGACAGATAACACAAAATTCGTTTGATCATTCTCAAATGACTCTACGGGCCCATAAAACATCATTTTTGTGTCATTTTTTAGTTGCTTAGGAGCACCTCTGAATCTCTAGGACTCTGAAATACATAGAAAAATCTCTTAATGAGAGTGCCTACCCAGCCAGCCAGCATCCCATCTCAATTCTGCTTTGTTCTTGGCATTGAGGGGGCAGAAATTTTCCTAAAGGATGTGAAGGGTCACTTGAGATACTTAATTTGGCTGTACTGCCTTTTATGTGCACAATTATAGGCAACATGAAAATGGGGACTTACCAAGGCCTCAGAACACAGCCCCAAGCTAGGGTCTGTCACCCAAGCAGTAGTAATCCTGGACACAGACCTGACCTTAGATTCAAGGGTGTTCAACCTGCGGTCCATGGGCTGCATGCGGGCCCAGGTTGGTTAAGAATGTGGCCCAACACGAAATCACAAATTTAATTAAAACATTATGAGATATTTTTGTAATTACACGTTGCATTGTATTTAATGTGTGGCTGAAGATAACTCTTCTTCCAGTGGGGCTCATAGATGCCAAAAGGTTGGACACATCTGCAAGCTTCATTCTCCTTGCAATTCTTTGGGAAATGTTTGCCTTCATTTCAAGCTACTCTCAGAAGTATCTGCTCTATTGACAGTGGCCTGTTTATGTGAGGGGGCTCTACTGTGTCTGGTCTACCTTCCTCATCCCCACAGTTCTCTCAGGGAGCCCTGGCAAAGAGGACATGGCTGCCCTGGTGGGCTTGTAGCTCAGTTTCATCCAGAGCATGGGCTCTGTTCCTGGAAGAGGTCCACTGAGAGAGCCTGGGATGCAAGAATCAGACTCCAGTAGTCCATCTATGCCCATTATTGGGGTCATGGAGGTGCCCAGAAAAGTGTGCTTGCTGGGGATCAGCTCAGAGTTCTGCAAGAGGCCAACTATGATGTAGAAAGGCACAGTGGACTCTACTCTCCGTGTAGAATCCAGTAAGTATTCTTTTGAGTGTCCAGTTTGGTGGCACACATAGAATTCCATCCTGTGCCTAGTGTGTGCCCTAGTCAGGGGCTCTACACAATGATTACCCTGAGCCCAGTGAGGTGCAATGTGTGACAGCCTGGGAAAAGCCAGTGAGATAGCCTCAACCATCCCAAACATAACATCTGATCAGCAGTTCTACACTGTGCTCAGCAAAATTCCCCTTGAAGCATTCTGAGCTGTGCCCAGTGAGAGGTTCAACATGGTGCTAAGTACAATGCCTAGTGCCCAGCAAGTGACCATTTGATGACCTCTATGGAACCCAATGAATGGCCTTCAAAACCCAGAGAGTGATGCAACTAGGATGCTTCTCTCCTGCCCACCACCCCTGAACAATTCCCTGGGACTGTCCTTCTGGCTTTCCAGCCCACAGCCAGCTTCTCCACAGGCCCTTGAGGTCTTTAAAAAGCCACATAATATCGTTTTATCAAAACAAGCAACTTGTTCCAAACCTGAAGACAGCCAAGAAATATAGAACTCCAAATATTAAGGTAGCGATCTTTTCTTTTGAGATTGTTTACATCGTTTTTAAAATAACATGCAATAAATATGCATAACAAAAAATAATAACAAGCAAATAGTACAGAAATCTTTTTAAGTATAAAATGAAATTCCCTGTTCCCTCCCATCTCTCATCAATCCTTCTTTCTGGAATTAGCCACAGCTCATTTGGTTTGTGTCCTTTCAGATATGTTCTATGCATAACTCAAACATATTTATCATGGGACATACTTTTATACACATACAGGATAATACTGATTCAGTCTTCTGAAGAGTGCTCTTTTCATATAGTAATGTGGCCACCTTTCCATGTCTGTACATATGTGTTTACTTCATTGTCTTTGACTAATTTTGTTCCAGAGTACAAACTAGCTATTATTTATTTAACTAGCCCTCTGTTGGTGGCATTTAAATCATTTTCACTGCCACAGACAACATGGCAATTAACACCCTTTAAATTTTGATAATGCTGCAAAACTACCTTCCAAAAAAGATAACAACCTCCACTTCTTAATGACATATAGAATACAAATCTTTCTACTGTTTCTGAAAAGCCATCAATCAAATCCACTTTAAAACTGTGGGAGGTAGGACATTCACAAAGCAAGTTTTAGGTTCAGAATGGGAGCACCCATTCACATCAGGCTTGGGTGTAGTTCCTGTGCCTTGCAACCTGTGGACTGGAATCCAATCCTTGACACTCTCTTTTTGTCCCACGCCCCAGGTGTCCCACACCCCAGCTGCCAGCAATAAAGACCTGTCCTCAGTGTACAGGAGGCAGGCTTGGCTCACATAGGCATCAGGATCTGCGATGCTTTCCCTGCCCACAGGTCGTTCTCTGGAGATCCCTTGAGTGATGGGACCTCCCAAAGTCAGCACAGAGCCAGAAGCCATCTCTAATTCCCACTGAAGTCTTTCTGTCCGCTTGACAGACTTTTGACCTGGTCTCTGCCTCTCCCTTCAGTTGCCCCCTTGGAATGGAGCCCAACTGATGAGGCCTCTGCACCTGTCCTCTTGCTTCTTGCTGCCCTTTCTCCCAGCCCAGCTGCCTCTAGCTCAGCGTTGCCTTAGCCCAGACATCTCCACCACTGGTTGTCAATGTGAGAGTCTTAAGATGCCCACTGCCTTCTCACTTCTATACTTGTTGTCTGGACTGGATCAGAGTTCACCACATCCTGTAGATTCGGGGATTTGGGCAACTGACCACTCTGTTATCACAGTTGCCCAGACCTCCCTCTACCAGCCTGTGCTCCCCTTTCTCCTGCAGTGCCAGGGTCTCTCCTCATATTTTGCTCATTCATTTAATGAATATTTATTATATGCTATGTATGTTTTTCTATCAAATTGCAGAATTCCTGAAGTAAATTACATGTGCATCAAGATCTATATTTCTATTATAATATGGATGGCAAGTTATTGAAATTTTATGAATATATTACTATGAATTATATATATAGTTGAGTCCTTTTTCTGAAGAGGTGCACTCCTAAACAGTTACCATTATAGTATTCTACCCCATCCCATCGATACTGTATAATAACAGCCAACATGTACTAGAAACTCAGCAAGTATTGGTCTAATGCATGCATGTGTTACTAATACTCACAACCACAACCCTCTGAGATAAATGTTGTACTGCCATCATCCCCATTTCATCAGTGAGCATTCACGGCTAAGTTTACCTAAGGTCACCCAAGCTGTAATTAACAGAGTCAGTATTCAAACCTAGGTATCTGCTACCAAAGCCTACACTCGTAGCCACTATGGCATTCTGCCCCTCTACTGTGGTTTTCTACATCAGATCCTTGTGCAGAAGCCAAAAAATTCACCAATGGCAGCTTTGGGAAAGCCTGAAAGAGAAAGGGCCCAGGACCTAAAATGACAGTAACAGTTCTAAGCTCTGGCCAATGGAACCCCTTAGCAGGCTCGGTGACCTACAGGCAGTGAGCGGGCTTGTGTCCAGCATGTTCCCGGGATGTGATGAGAGGGACAGCAGGAGGCCAGTGCTGAGGACACCGCTGTCC
This sequence comes from Tonatia bakeri, assembly GCA_004024845.1. Lineage (NCBI taxonomy): Eukaryota > Metazoa > Chordata > Mammalia > Chiroptera > Phyllostomidae > Tonatia > Tonatia bakeri. The sequence continues at coordinate 11,690 of PVIA01013055.1, read as the reverse complement.
TGCTGCTAGGAGTCCTGCACATGAGAAGTGGCCATGTAGACTTGCTCTTCTTTCAACCCCAGTCGTCTCCAAGCTCATCTTCGTGGTGGTTAAGAGCTCACTGAGAGAACTAATGGGAAGGATTCTTAGGTCAGAGTATCAGAGTCCATTCAAATTGTGGCTCTACTACTTCATAGATGGATGGCCATAAGATAAGTTGCTAAATACATCTGAGCCTCAGTTTCCTAGTGCATAATATGGCAAAAATAATTGTATCTTTCTCAGAGAGTTGTAAGAATTTATATAATTGAACTCATATAAAGTATTTTTAAACTACCAATAGATGCGAACTATTTTAATATCATCCAAACGGTAGGCTGATCATTTTGGAATGGCTGCAGCAGTGAGTAGAAGCCACAACAAAAAGATTTGTTCATGTACAGGTGCTATACAAAGTGCATTCAGAGTCAGGAAAGAAACACTGATGCCATCCAGTCCATCCCCTGCTTTACAAATGTAGAATGAGTTGCTTGCTCAAGGTCACGTATGAAGAAAAGTATAGTCTTGAATCTGCCCTCTACCTGACACTGCCTTAGCTGGAAGAAATTATGAACTCTGCTGATTGATCAAACTTATTTAGCAAATTGTTTAACGGATTTAAACCATTTATACAAAATCGTAAGTAATCATTTTTCATCACACACAATCTGACACAGCATGAAATAGCCAATGGTAGGTCTGTCACACCAACATCTTGCAGCCCTAATTACCGAAGGGCTAGAATAATGGTCAGCCTCTCGCATTTATTGCAAGAAGCATTAAACTTCTGAGATAGCTTATCTTTGAACAATAAGAAATAAGGGAAAGGTTAATTTGTTCTTGTTACAGGAATTGCTATATAAAAATGGAAAAATACATCAAATTTCCACATCAATTCTGCAGACTGTAACAACCTGGCATTCCTCTGCAATAGGACCCATCTTCTCTCACCCATCTGCTCTCTGGGGCACAACCACCTGGTCGGCATCTGGGACAAATGTCCTGCACTGTGTTGGCTTGCCCTGCCCCAGAATACAGCCCACGTTTCTCAAGAACACTTAATCACACAAAATGTTAACAGAATTGAGACAGCAACACGACTGCAAGGCTAGCAACGACAGGTGTGATTCTGTGAAAAAAAGTCAAAGATCTAGTAGTTCGTTCTCGACCCAGCTATGCCTCTTAGAAACAGTACAACATTTAGCCTTCTAAAACTCAATTTCCTCAACTTCAAAATGGGAGAAAGAGTTGCCTACATCACAGGTTGTGAGGATTAAACAAGAAGGGTGTTGAGAAAATGCACTGCACAGTGGCTGGCACTTAGTAAGAGCTTAAATAATTTTTAAATTGAAAGTGTATGGCAAAAAATTTTCTTCCCTCTGAAACTGATCTGGGGTAATCCGTTCATTCTTTTATTCATAAGCAAACAAGGAAGAAGTTTAGCTGATCATAAGCCCTAACAGGGCCAATCTTTGTTTTAATGCTGCCACCTGCTGCTGGACGGCCAACATCCCACATGCTATTTCAAGGGGATGCAATGAAATGAATGGGGGACTACATGGGGTGCATCTAAACAAATCTCCCCCCAGTATACTTCCCTTCATCTCCATCTTTTAGGTCTGGACCAAGGGCACACCTGACTTATCTGATTCTGGAGTTACAGCCGAATTTCCTTGGCAATGAGGGACTTTTCAGGACAGAAGACGTTCTCCTCCTAGATCATCACATTTTCCAGCGTTGGGAACATGAGCACAGCCAAAGGCCAAACTGCACCAGGGGTCAGAAAGTACATTGCATGCTGCCAGGATGTTTTTCTGAAACTACATAATATTGGCTCATACCATGTTTCACAAAATTCAAATTACCTACCAATATTTAAATATCAGGTTTCACCCCAAAAATGTGGATTGTTAGATTGTTGAAAAATCTAAAGATATCACAACACATGAACCACATTCCTCCATGACAGCAGTTAGCTAGAGCTGAGTAGTAGAAGTCCCTTTACCTGGGCAGGTCTTCTCCAGTTTGGCACTACCTGTCCCTACCAGAACGTCCACTTGGCCTACCACACTTAGTAAGGTTACCTGGCTGACCCCTGATCCCAGCTCCACAAAAACTGTGGTCTCTCTAAATTCCAATCTGTCTTACAGAGAGGACAGCTAAACAGAGTATTAACACTTTCCAGTAATAATAACAGTAATTACCAAGCACTTAGTCTGTGTCAGTCACAAATAAGAGCATTTTGACCCTAACATCCGACCTCAAAGATATTTTCTTCTTATTGTGCTTTTGGATCTTATATCTTTGCTCTATGCATTTGCTCCATTCTCTGGGCCAAAAAATACAAAATCAGTAACACATCGAATTCATAACAAGAAATGACCTATACAAAGTCAGAAATGATCTATACAAAGTAAGTCTTACAATGGCAAAAGCTTCAAGCAAAAAAATTTATTTTAAAAGGGCAAAAAGAATCACATTTTTAGATAGTATTAAATACAGCAATATGTGAACCCAAAATTTTGTATAAAAAAAAGAATCTTCATAAAATTTTGATCTGATAGTTTGACCCAAAAGAATTGTACTTGCTAAAAATAGTAGCCAAAGGGAAAACCCACAACAGCAACCTGTAATCATTCAAGCTTGACAGGGAAAAAATGTTCACTAGTGGAGCCTTCATCAAAAATTGTATATGGAAAAATTGACCTTAATTTTAGAAATTCAGTAAAGTTAAAATTTTAATTGGGAAAAGGAAGGAAATGTCATGTAGAAAATTATTAAAGAACCCCTATTGGTTTTACTAACTGACTTTCTCATCTCAATACCACAAAAAAACCCAAGTCAGTAACCCAGCAGGTACCCTTCCATATACTTCTCCGCATTTCCATAATCTCACATACTCATATTCATATTGGTGGAGGCCTCGTTGTTTGTCTTGCAAAAATTGAACCATATTATGCACAATTCTGGGCATCTTGTTTTTCTCACTATCTTACAAAATCTTACTATTACTATCTTACAAAAATCCTTCCAGATCAGAATGGGTTCATGAGAGGGATTGCTAGGTTGAAGGAAAACTATTTTTTATTTTTAAAAGAAGTTGCCAGGTTACTTTCTAAAGAACTGAAATAACTCACATTTCCTTTGGCAAAGTATGAAAATACCTTTTGATCTGTATCCCACTAGTAGTTGGTGCTAGAGCTTCTTTCCACCAGGCTGGCAGAGGTTACGATTAGGTACTACTTAAGTTTGCATTTATCTAACTTGGGATAAATTTGGGCACCTTTTCAGGGGTCTCATTTCCTTTCCCTTTTGCCCCCCTCCACTCAGCCCACCCCCCTCGCTCGCAGTTCATCCCCTCTCCATTGTCCATGTTCACGAGTCATTCATACCTGTTCTTTGACTGATCCCTGCCCCTTCCTTCCACCGTTCCCCCACCCTACTCCTCTCCTACAGCTATCAGTCTCTTCCATGTTTCCATGTCTCTGGTCTATTTTTCTTGTTGGTTTATTTTGCTCATTAGATTCCAGTTACAAGTGAGGTCATACGGTATTTGTCTTCTGTTGACTAGTTTATTTCACTTAGCATAATAATAGTCTCCAGTTCCATCCACGCTGTCACAAGAGGTAGGACTTTTCTTTCTGCTGTGTAGCATTCTATTATGTAAATGTACCAATTATTTTGTTGTTCAATTATAGTTGCGCTACCTTTTTCCCTGTTGCTCTCCCCTACCCTGCCTCAACCCTGCTCCCACAGTCAATCCCCAGCCCATTGTCTATGCCCTTGAGTCCTTTATTCACGTTCCTTGACTTGCCCCTTTCCCTTCTTTCCCCCGTTATACTCCTCCTTCCTCCCTTCTGGTCGCTGCCAGTTTGTTCTTTATTTCTATGTCTCTGGCTCTATTTTGCTCCTTTGTTTTGCTGATTAGGTTCCACTTATAGATGAGATCATATGGTATTTTAATCTATTCATCTACTAATGGGCACTTGAGCTATTTCCAACCTGTAGCTATTATAAATAGTACTGTTATGAATACAAGGATACATAAGTTCCTTTCAATTGGCATTTTGGGATTCTTAGGGTATATTCCCAGCAATGGAATAGCTGAGTCATAAGGCAGTTTCATTTTTAATTTTCTGAAGAAATTCCATACTGCTTTCCACAGTGACTGCACCGGACTGCATTCCCACCAACAGTGCACTAGGGTCCCCTTTTCTCCACATCCTCGCCAGCACTTGTTGCTTGTTGATTTATTAACAATAGCCATTCTGACAGGTGAGAGGTAATATCTCATTGTGGTTTTAATTTGCATCTCTCTGGTGGATAATGATGTTGAGAAATGTTTCATATGTCTATGGGCCATTTGTATGTCCTCTTTGGAGAAGTGTCTATTCAGGTCCTTTGCCCATTTTTTTCATTGGGTTGTCCTCCTGGTGTTGAGTCGTATGAGTTCTATATATATTCTGGAGATTGACTCCTTGTCTAATATGTCATTGGCAAATATGTTCCCCCAGACAGTCAGTTCCCTTTCCATTTTGATGGTAGTTTCTTTAGCGGTGTAGAAACTTTTTAATTTGATGTGGTCCCATTTATTTGTTCCTTTATTTCCCTTGCGCTAGGAGATATATTGGTAAAAACACTGCTATGTGGGATGGCTGAAATTTTACTGCCTATGTTTTCCACTAGGACTTTTATGGTATCACGGCATACATTTAAGTCCTTTGTCCATTTTGTGTTTATTCTGGTGTATGGTGTAAGTTGGTGGTCAAGTTTCATTTTTTTTTTGTATGTACCAGTCCAGTTCCTCCAACACCATTTATAAAGAGGCTGTTTTTACTCCATCATATGCCCTTGCCTTCTTTGTCAAATATTAATTGACCAAAGAGACATGGGTTTATTTCTGGGCTCTCTATTATGTTCCGCTGATCTATATGTCTGTTCTTATGTCAGTACTAGACTGTCTCGACTACAGTGGCCTTGTAGTATAGTTTTTTATCAGGTATTGTGATCCCTCCAACTTTGTTCTTCTTTCTCAGGTTTACCAAAGCTATTAGGGGTCTTTTTTCAGATCCATGTACATTTGTGGAATATTTGTTCTAGATCCATGAAATACGCCATTGGTATTTTAATGGGAATTGCATTGAATGTATAGATTGCTTTGGGTAGCATGGACATTTTAATGATGCTAATTCTTCTAATCCATGAAAATAGCATATATTCTTCCATTTGTTTGTGTCTTCCTCAATTTCTTTCTTTAGTGTTCTATACTTTTCTGAGTACAGATCTGGGTACCTTTTCATATGTTTGCTGGCAACTAGCTTTGCTCTTCCACAACATGCCTGTTTACATGAGTCGGCCATTTATGACTGGGTAGTTTGTCTTTGCTTGCCATTTGTAAAGAATTCTTGATACGTTTTCTCCACAAATCTTGTCACCTGCATGACTATTATTTTTTCCAAATCAGTCATTTGTTCATTGACTTTGCGTATGATATCTTTGCCATACAAGAATGTGAATTTTTATGATTAAACTTCTGGTGAAAAGGGTTTTTCCCCATCACTCCCAATTCTTTGAAAATCTAGGAATATAGTCTCTCAAATTATCTTGCAAGATATTATTTTTTAATTTTTATATTTAGTTTTTATATCTATCTTTAATTCATTTCAAATATACATAAGATAGGGATCCAAGTTTTTCTTCCGAATGGATAGCCAGTTTTGCCAGGATCATTCATAATAGAATACATTATTTTCTCACTGATCTAAACTACCAACTTTCTAATATAGAAGATGTTTATATATTCCAGCATCTATTTCTAGAGTCTTATTCTATTCTATTAATCTAGTTACTACTATTCTTATGCCAATATAATGTTTAACTTATAGTATGTTCTGACATCTTGTAAACTCTCTCTTGTTAGTCGTTTTGTCATATTTGTATGGGCTACCTTTGGGCATTTATTCTTCTATATAAACTTTAATACTATTTTATAAAATCCTCCCCACCCCAAACCCACTGGGATCTTAATAAGAATTGATTTAAATTTATATATTAATTTGAAATAATTGATAATTTTAATATAAAGTCTTCCCATCCAAACACATGGTATTTCTATTTGTTTTTATTTTGTTCTATAAGACATATGACTTCTAATAAATTAGTTGCTTCATATAAGTCCTCTGCCTTTTGCCCTGACTGGTGTTGCTCACTGGGTTGAATGTCAGCCCACAAACTGAGAGGTCACTGGTTCAATTCCCGGTCAGAGCACATGCCTGAGTCACAACTGGGTACAACTGGGCCAGGTTCCTAGTTGGGGGTGTACAAGAGACAACCAATCTATATTTCTCTCACACATCAGTGTTTCTCTCCCTCTCTCTCCCTTCTCCTCTCTCTAAAAATAAATAAAATCTTCTTAAAAAATAAAAAGTAAATCCTCTGCTTTTCTTGTTAGATTTCTTCCTGTTTTATAACTTTGTTATTAAGTACATGGCAATGTTTCCATTTGTACCTGTTTATTTTTATAATAGACAAAAATTGCTAATTTTTGTATATTTTATCTTGCAACTAGACACCTAGACAAATTATTTTATTAACACTAAGAAGGTATTTACTACAGGATTTTCCATGTATATAATCATATGGTCAGAAAAAGAGATTATTTTCCTTTTCTTTCCTGGTATTTTTTAGTAATTATTTTACTTATTTTTATAAATGCACAAACCTCCAAGACAATGTTAAAAAAATATGGTGAGAGTAGGCAGTTCTGACAAGAGTAGGCATTCCTGTCTCATTCTTAGTTTGAATTAAAATGTTTCACTATTTTGCCATTTAGGATAATATTTGCTGTTCATTTTTGGAAAATATTTATTTTATTGACAGTTTTTATTAGGAGTAGTTACTAAATTTAATCAAATGTCTTTTTAATCAACGCATTGATTTTTTTCCCTGAATTTGTTTATTAATAGATTTTGTCGATAAACTTCCACTATCGAACTTTAATTTGTGTTCTTGAAATAAGCTGTATTTGTTTTACTGTCCTTAGGTACATTACTAAAATCTATTTACTGATATTTTCCTCAGAAATTTGGCATCTGTTGTCCCATGCAATGACTGTCTATGATCTAGGCTAGTTGATAAAACATTCGACCTATCCTTTAAAAATGAGGGGGGAAAATTCAGTTACGAATTTGTCTAGTCCTGTTGTCTTCTCCGTCACAGCTTGTTAATCGCCTTTTCAATATCTAGAATGGTAATTGGTACATTCACATTTTTCCCCTTAGCTTATTTCTTTTGGGGACTTATTTTTTTCTGGGAAATTGTTATTTCTGTTGTCAAGTGTATTGCCATAGAGATGCATGCAATACTCCTTACAATTACTTTAATGCTTATTATTTCCAAGTTTACATACGTTTTGCTCTCCCTCTTGTTTCAAGGATAGAACCAGGGTTTGATCTCTAGCCTTCCTGCCTCCAGTCCCGGTCCTCATGCCCCTGTTCCATACAATACCCTCAGAGAGTAAGTAAGGCTGAATCTGTAAATGTGAACCATTTCAACTGATTAGATTGAACACATTACTCATTTACAGAAATTGGATTTTTATAAAGTTTATTCTAATTTTTGCTTAAAATAGCTATTTGGGCAGCAGCAGAATCAGCCATAATATATTCATGGTTGGTAAAATCTTGGGAAATTTGAATTGTCTTCATTTAACAAGCAGACTCATTGTTTCCTTCATCCTAAAACTGGTTTTTGAACGAGCACCAATAATTTCCATGGAAGAAAGCAAAACTCTCTTTATCTGAGAATATGGATGCTATTCAATTTTTGAAAATGGTATTCAAACTAACATGAGATTACACTCAGTTTAATAAAATACTACCTAATTAGGAATAAGCTTTACCATAATCTCTAGAGACACACTAATATCATTAAAAAGAACATATGGTTGAGAAAGTTGTATGTACATTTATAATTCTGTTCCCTTCTGAATATGAAAAACTATTTAATTAAGCTTATTACTATCTTTAAAGCTTTTTCTCAAATGTAGCTCATTCTAAGCTACATATCTCCTTTGGAAAAAAATATATTTTAAAAGAAACCCTGAAATTCTACAAGTTATATCAAAAGGAGAACTCCCTTCTTCCCAACCTTATTATATTTCTACAATACAACATCAATCAGGGTTGTTTGCATGTACTTGCTTGCTTTCTCTCTGTGCAATCATTTTTTAACAAATTTTTTTCAAGAGCAAATTGGAGAGATAAACCAATTCTCCATGTACTTCAAGCAAAACAAACAATCAAAAAAAAAAAAGTGTAGAGCCTGGCAGGAGGGTGCAGAAAATTTCATCCTCTGGACTTGGATATGGACACAGATTATTACTCATTTATCCATTTTGCTTTGTCATCAATACAAACATCTTTTCTACCCTCATGGTCAATATGCTTCAATTAATCCCATGCTTTTCTGTTTCTTCCCCCTCTCTGAGTCCGAGTATCTTACCTCTTGTTTTGTGCACAATCTGATCTCTGCTAAAACTGCTCTTCTAAAGGCCACCTTCCTTGTTACAGCTGAACTGTGTCCCTACCAAATTCCTACACTGAAGTCCTAACCCAGTACCTCATTACATGATCTTATTTAGAAATAGGGTTGTTGGAGACATAATTAGTTATGATGAAGTCATACTGGACTAGGGTGGACCCCTAATCCATTATAACTTGTGACTTAATAAAAAGGGGAAATTTGGACACAAGAGATGCACACAGGGAAAACACCATGTGACGACAAAGAGAGAGATTGGGGTGCTGTGGCTACTGGCCGAGAAATGCCAAGACTGCCAGCAAACCACCAGAAGCCAGGGAAGAGGCATGGAACAGACTTTCTCATATCATCAGAAGGAACAAACCCTGCCAAAAACTTGATCTTCTAGGCTCCAGAATTATGAGAAAATACATATATTTCTATTGTTTAAGCCATGCAGTTTGTGGTACTCCATTATAGAAGCCCTAGCAAACTAATATATTCCCCTTCCAAATTTAATGGTATTTTCTCTATATTCTATACATTAACTTCTTCCTTCAAGTGATAACAGTAGCCACCAGTCCTTGCTGGACATCTTCCCCTCCTCTGAACTCACTTTGCATTTTATTTAAATTTGTCTTGAATCATCACTGTCCACTCTATTTCATATATTGGACTACATGTCTTATATCCTCTATGAAAACAATGAGTCCCTGGAGGACAGGAATCATGAATCATTTCGGAATTTGCCACCTCACTTAACACGGTATCCAGCGAGTGGTAAGTGTTCAATAGGTATTTGTTGTCTTAACTTTTGAAGTCTCTAAGTAAATTAATGTATAAGCCAAACTGCTTATTAGACTATTTGAAATTCACAGGTCTCAGAGCAACTAACCTTTGAGAGTAGATTCAAATCACCAAAATCACCAGGAGACCTGGCTCACTTGGGTCCCATTCTGATTCAGTAAAGGTTGTCATTATGCACAGCAATCCTGCTTTTTCCTCCTATGGAGCACTCCAGGCTAAACTGTCCCACTTACACCAGAGACCTTTCTCATCATTCCCACCCCACCCTGGAAGGTCAGAACATGTCATTACCCTTCTTTATGCCTCAGTTTACAAGATGCCAGGTAGATGCCTGAAAGCTTTGAAATGATAACAGGATTACTGGGGCCAAAGTACTCAGAACTTGACAAGTCCCTTTCACCCTGTTGTTATGACTATGCTCATACCCAAAAGCCACCACTAGAAGGCTCCAGCATCTCCCTGAAACCAGGCTCTTTGGATTGGAGGGGCGGGGGGGGGGGAAACTTCAAAGGTAAAGACTGGTGAAAAACTTCAAATTCTTAATTTTTAATACCACAACACAGGAATGCAGGGCAATCCCAAATGACCATTCACCTGTGTGTACAGCCAGGGGGCATCCCAAAGAAACAAGTCCTTATCTTGTCCCTGTGGATTTGAGGTTCCTGGTGTGGCACTTACACAGATGGCAAAGTTTCCAGACAAGAGAGAGAAGGAGCTAAGTCAGAGGATCAGAGCATTGGAGGCAATAGTTTGAAGTTTTAAGCAGATCCAGTTACTTCCCACCAAGGGAAGCAGGTCAGGAAACTAACAGAAATTCTATATTAGTTCCATGATATTATTATTTATTATTCTCATTCATACTAACATTACTGATAAATAATTTGTTGAACACATGTTATATAGCAGGCATTATACTGGATTATCTGTGTATGATATCATTTGACCCTTATGCTTCTTCTATGAAGAATTATGATTATTAGGAAAATAAGATTTGAAAAAATAAGTAATGTCTCATGGTCACACAGCTTCTAAGTAATGGGCATTCCAAGGCAGAGTAGAAAGCAAGAGCAAAGACATCAAGATGAGGAAAAGCAAGGGACTCACAGGGACATACAAGCAACTAGGTATTCCTGGAGAATACAGCATGAAAAAGAACAAACATAGATGGAGGAGTTGCCCTTGTATGCCAAGTTAAGCAAATAACTTTATCTTGCAGGTTTTTAAGGAGCTTTTGAAGCAGGAGAGTAACACATCAGACTTGCGTTTTGGAAACTGAGATGGAGGATGGGTGGGAGGGGTCAAAACAAAAGGCAGAAAGACCAGCTGGAAAACTACAGAATACCGAGAAAACACGATGACATCTTCATGCCTACTCCACCTCTTTGACGATGGAGGTAAAGCGCTGGAACAGAGAAATATGCAGAAGATAAAATCAGTAAGTCTTGCATAAGGTTTCAGCTAATGACATCTCCAACCTCCACTGTGTCCCAGACTCATGTATCCAATGTCTAGTACATAACCCATGAATTATGTCAAATGATACAGGGGAAACAGAGGAATAAACAGAACAAGACTTCTGATCACCTTCCAGTTGGGATAGATAATACCAAATAAATAAGAAAAATACCTGGTAGATATGTGTTGTGCAGACAATTAAATTATGGTGATGTAATAGCGTTTAGAATGCTCCATTAGAATGAGCGGTAAGGGAAACCTCTTAGAGGAGATGCCATTTAGGCTCGCTAAGTTTATGTGAAAATCAGGAGAAAGAAGTGTCTTTTGGGGTTGGAAGACTCCAAAGCAGGCCGGCACAGATGGAACTGAATGGGCAAAGGAGAAAAGGGAACAAAATAAGATCACAGAGTGAGACAATGGCCAGATCACATCGAACTTTTTATGAATAAGAATTTAAAACTTCAATTTTATTTGAAGTATCATGGGAAGCTGATGGGAGGTTTTACTCAAGGAGTGATCTGACCTAAATTAAGCAGCCAAGTGATCACTCTGGCTTCTCTGTGGAAGATGTAGGAAAGCAAGTGTGCAAGTGGGAAAATTTCTGTAGAGAGAAGTGAATGGATCAAGGATACGTTGTGACAGACTAAATGTGGAAGGTGAGAAAGAAAAGATTCGAGGATGGCTACTTTCTGACTTGGACAAAAAGGATGGGGAAGACTGTGGAGGAGCAGTTTGGCAGGGAAAAATCAAGAGCTCCATTTTGGCAATGTTGAGTTTGAGTTGCCTATTAGAGGCCCCAAGGAGTATGCCTTGTAGACAGTTGGAAAATACAAGTCTGGAATTCACGAGAAAGTCTGAGGATAAAAATGTACATTTGAAAGTGATCAGTC
>PVIA01013054.1:0-34347 GCA_004024845.1 Tonatia bakeri | reverse complement strand
ACTGGGGCCTGTGGAAGGGGGAGAGGCCGAGATTGAGGTGAGGCACCCATAAGGAACGCCAAGGACCGCAGACGCCATCAGGCGACACCAGGCAGAGGCAGGAAGGACCGTCCCCTGGAGCCGTCGGGGGGAGCGCGGCCCTGCTGGCACCTCGGTCTCAGACTCCTGGTCTCCCCAAAACGGTGGAGAAGGAATGTCTCGTGTCTTCAGCCTCCGGGTTCGGGGTAGGTCACCCCTACCACGACAGGACACGGGCAGCAACCCCGCCGGTGTCCAGCCAGGGAGGCTGGGAGTGTGTGTCACAGGTCACAGGTCACAGGTCGCAGGTCGAAGTCCAGTTGAGGCAATTAAACTGGAGCATGGCACGGAGGCATTAAGGTGTGAGTGCTGCCCTCGGCAGGGGCTCTGGGGGCACGGCTGCCTGACAGATCCGCAGATCCAACTCCCACTTTCCTCCCCGTAGCCGACAATGCGGGGGCAAAAACCGCATCCCTGCCTTCCTCCCCGTCCTCAGTCACTGCCCCTTGAAAATAATAATAAGCTGCGTCGTGATTTCTGTTCATCGTTGAGAAGTCTGCAGATGCACTGTCATTGCTGCCTGTGTCTTCCACCGCGAACCCCTGAATGAGGGCAGAGCCTGGCATGCAGATAAGGAGTCTGTGGTTGCCGTGTGTGGGGAGTGGGGGGTCGGGAGGGGCCTGGCCCCAGAAGGCACCCAGTGTGCGTCTTAGCTCTGTCCTCCTTGGGAACTCAGTCACCAAAAAGCACACTGTGACCCAGCGACGTGATTGGCCGTAGCCGACAGGTGGCGACAGCCCGAGCATCTGGCACAGGTGATGGACGCACACGCGGTCTCTCCCTGCAGTGGCACGTGGCTCAGCCGGGCAGACGAAGGAACGTGGGTGAACAGTGCTGTGCGGGCGTCGGGCCTGTGAAACGAGCCGGTCACCGAAGGAACGGTGCTGGCGATTCCATTCTCCGAGGTCCAGTCAGATTCTCGCAGAGACAGGCAGTAGACGGTGGTCACCAGGGGCAGGGAGAGGCTCGTGGGGGGTCAGTGTTTCGTGGGGACAGACTTTCCGTCTGGGAGGATGGAGGTGTTGCGGGGCAGGGGGGGTCGCACGATGATGTGAACGCACCTAAAGCCCCGGGGGCATACTTGAAAATGGTTAAAGTGGTAAATTTTATGTCGTGTGTACTTAACCACAGTTTAAAAAATAAATGCAAAGAGGCCTGGCTGGGGTGGCTCAGTGGACTGAGCGCTGGCCTGGGAACCAAAGGGTCGCTGGTTTGATTCCCCGTCAGGGCACGTGCCTGGGTTGTAGACCAGGTCCCCAGTAGGGGGAGCTCAAGAGGCAACCACACACTGATGTTTCTCTCCCTCTCTTCCTTCCTTCCCTCTCTCTAAAAATAAATAAATAAAATCTTTAAGAAATTAAAAATAAATAAATGAAAACATATTGTGAACTACACCGCACATATGAAGAGTACACACGTGCACACTTTAAAGTACGGTGAGACGAAGCAGCCAGGGTCCTCTCAGCAGCCTAGATAGTCACCGGTGTCCCTGCCCGTCCGGACCCTCCCTCCCGGCAGGTGCGCCGAGCAGTCCTGTGCTTCCCTTGCACAGCTGCCACGCACGCCTGCGTGTGCTCCTGCACGGCCTCGGCCTTCGCCTGACTTTGACCTTTCCAAGCCGGGGGCCACGCCAGCCTCACAGCCTGGCTCCGAAGTGTGGCCGCGCCGCCCGCCTCCGCAGGGCCCAGTCAGCCCGGAGCCAGGCGCGCTGTCGCTCTGGGGCCCGGAGATGGGGTCCAGCACCTGGCTGCACGTGCATTCCCTCCGCCTGAGTTTTGGTTTAGAGACAGGACAGCCAGTGGTGAGGGGGTGGACTCTGCGGCCAGGTTGCCCGGCGTCCATCCGCCCCGGTGTCCGTCCACCCCGGCGTTCCCTGCCTGCCACACCTGACTGCCTGGGCAGGTTATCTGGCCCCTCCGCCCCCGTGTCCCCGTCAGGGGAGGGGACAGCACCAGGTGCGGGGACAGGATCGGTGCCCAGGAAGGCGGCGGGTGCGGGCTGGCAGCGGAGTGATTGTCGGCTGGCGTCCATGCTTGCCATTTCTCCCCCCGCCCTCTTTTTTTTGCTGCGTGTTTCAACTTGGCAAAAATGCTCAGCTTGTAAGCTTGTTGTTCCACTTGTGGGAAAATTAAACACATTTAAGAATAAATTAAATTAGGGGATTTGTGATCATTAGCCAAGTAAATTATTCTTCGAAAGATGTAATGTACCGAGCAGGACGTGGCCCACGGTGGCGTGCTCCATCAGTATCTGTCAGGGCGGCGGACGGGTTTACGAGCCATAACAACGGGATTCTTGGTTCTGAAACCACTGAACTGGCTGTGCAGCAGCCGTGGCTGCTACAAATAATCTGGGTGTTTGTAGAAACAAACACAATGGGGGAGGGTGTGCTGCATTTGGTGAAGAGCACGGCCCGGGGAGGGCCGGCGCGCTGTGTCCCGGGGCGGGGGGTGTCCTTCGGCACAGAGCAGACGGGTCTTGGCGGTGCGCCCCCCTGGGCCAAGTCCGGGAGATCAGCGGGTGCGGGATGGGTTCTGGTGTCTGCTCTGTGGTTGACTGTGCGTCTGGAGTGAGTCTGGGACCCTGTGTCTCAGCCCTGGGCGCTCGGCGGGGCTATGGCTGCAGGGCCTGCTCTTGCCTTTCCTAGTTTCCCGAGCTTCTGGCGGGCCTCGCTGTCCTCGGCTTGTAGGCATGCCCCTCTGCCCTCTGCCTCTGTCTTCGCATGGCCGTCTTCCCCCTGCGTGTCTGCGTCCAGATGCCCCTCTTCCCGGGAGGACGCCCCATGCCTTGTGTCTCACTGTAACTTGATTTCGTTTCTAAAGGCCCTGTCGCCAAATAAGGTCACAGTCACAGGTTCCGGGGGACCTGATTTGGGGGGCGCAGCTCACCCTTCCGTACTCTGTGACTGGGAAGAGGCTGAAACCGGGGGGCACCGTCGCTGCTGACCATGGTCTTCGGAGGCGAGAGGGCCATGGATTTGAACACACAGCCGATCGCGATTTATCCGTTCCCGCTCACGCCACGGTTCAAGTCGGAGCCCGTCCTCGGTTTCAAAGGAAGGAGAGGGAAGGAGGGTCAGTCTTCTTTTCCTGGAAAACACCCTGAAGCTTGTGCTTGCACAGGGCACAGAGCTTGCAAATGGATTTAAGCCCGCACAGTTTAACTTCCTCTTTGTAGTTTCGGTCCACACGCTTTTTCAGCCCTGTGGAAACAGCGGCTGTGTTTTATTTCCCCTGAAACACAGGCCTTTGTGATAACCCCCTTGCCGTCAGCCTGGGGGAGTCGAGTGAGCAGGGCGGTGCCCCGTTCCTGGGGTCTCGGGGGAGGAGACGCCCGCCACGCAGTCGCCCGTGTGGGCGTCGGGTGTCCATTTGCAATGGTGCACACTTGGTGTCTGTCCTGGTAGCGGAAAGAAAGAGGCGGCAGGTCCCTGCCTTTCAGAAGTCTCACGTGGCTTGTTTGACAGGCACGGCGCCTGTGTCACCAAACAGATGCCGAGACTGCTGTCATCGGGCTTTAAATAGCTCCTGTCACTCTCCTCGTGGTGTGTTTGCTCTGCACAACAGAGGGGTGGCAGTGGCATCCCGGGCCCCGCTCCCTCTGCAGTGGCGCTGTCTCCGCTGGGCATCCCAGCGCCCTCCCCGCTGTGGGGGGGCAGGGCAGGACTCAGAACTGTGGCTCGGCCCCTTGCAGGGGGACCTTGGGGGTGCTGGTCATGGGGCTGTATCTGATATCTGAGGCAAGAGGAAGGGCTTTCACTAGGAGACTCTGGAACATTGGAGCAGGAGAAACTTGGGTCGAGCCAGAAGTGACAGAAATTGGTGGTGGGCAGGGGGCCTGAGGCCGGGAGCCCCGGGGGGCCCCTCAGAAATCCCCGAGTTGTGGGTGCGGGTGGGGGTGAGGGGAGGCCAGGGCAGAGTCCAGGTGCACCCAGGGGCACCGCCCTGGGTAAATGTCCTGGGTGACACAGCTTGATCGGATGTCAAACCTGGACAGCAGGTGGGGCACCCCGGGGTGCCCCGAGGGCAGGCCAGGCAGCGACGGCTCGGTCACCGAGAGGAGAGGTAGGGGGTTGTGACAGTTTGCCGCACGGGGATGGAGGACTAGCAGACTTCGCTCGTGTGGTGGCCGCCCGGTGAGGTCTGTGTTGGACCACGAGATCGCATGCCAGCCGGACGTAAATGAACACACCAGGAGGCAATGGTGGGGAGTAAGGAACCGACCAGAGCGAGGTGCTTGGTTCCGTTCGGTCCTTCCCAAGCTCGGTCCAGTCCCCTCTTCGAGGTCCTGACCCCGTACAAAGTCCCCCCCAGCAGGGCATGGCCAAGCGTGGGCGCTCCGCTAGGGCAAATGCACTGGACCCGGGGCGGAGCCCAGTGGCCAAAGTGGGTGAGCTCTGCCTCTGCCCCCACCGCCCTCACCTCCAGGGCCTCCCGGCCCCTCCTCCCCGAGGTGAACTCGAAGGCAGCCCGCCTGCCTTTGCCGCTCGGGCTGGCCCCGATCTGGCTTTGGCTTTGTTTCTGTATCTGATTTCCGTTGTCCTGGCAACGGGCTGATAAGGGTTCCTCTTTAGGGCTGGTCCCCCTGACGTGGTGGGCAACCCGAGACACAGTGTGGGCAACGTGGGCGACGAGGGACCTCACTGCGTCACGGCTGGTCTGCTCTGGGTGGGGACGCAGAGCCGTCGGGGGCCACCCCGGGGCCTCCCACCGCCCCGCCCGGGGCCTGGTCTCTGGGCCAGGCTGAGAGCAGGCTTATTGGGGGCCGGAGTCTGTGGTTCGAGTTCGCTGGGCCGAGTGAACGAGTCTGGAGGGGCAGCTGGGCACGGGCCCGCCCCCCTCCCTTCCCCAGGCAGCGGCCCTGGGGGCAGCGGGCTGCGGGCGAGGCTGTGGCAGCGAAGACAGAAGTGACCCACCACGGTTTCCGGGCTCCTATCGATAACAACGCCCAGCCCCTGGGCAGCGCTGCCCTTCCTCAAAGTCTCCCTAAAAGGGCCTTTTCCTCGAACTGCAAGTCATGGTGGTGTCCCTGCCCACGTCCATATATGAACGTGGCATGTGTCTCCACAGTCCCCTGCTGAGTCCCCTGCTGAGTGCCTGCCGAAGCCCCCTGCCTCCCCCGGTCTGCGCCTCCGACGCCGCCACCGGCCACAGCCTCGCACCAGTGAGTGCCTCCGCCGCCTTTCTTCCTCCTCGTTTCCAGGAGAAGCTGAACCCGGGCCATCCTCACCCCCGATTCCTTCTCCGCTTTATGGGGGCAGGTTGTCTGAGCAAGAGCGGGCCCTGGCTGGCACTGGCCTTTCCCTGGAAGGTGGCCAGGATGCTGGTTTGAGGGTGACAGGGAAAGGGGCCCCAGGGACAGACGCTGCTTTGTGGAGCGAGGTGTGTCGGGAAGTTTCCGCCGCTGGTGGCTCCTCGGGCCTCGGGGCCTAGAACAACGGTGTTTGGAGTGTTTTCAGGGCCAGGTTTCGGTGACGACTTCTTTAGGGGCTATCTGTTTGGTGGCATGGGCTTCTTGTCAGCCACCCTTTGCTTCTGTTTTCCCCTTTAGCTGGCTGACCGTGGCCAGCCTCTGGCCCTTCTTGTCACCGCTGGCGGAGAGACTGGTTCTCCCTGCTCCTGTGGATGCAGTTGTCCGTGGACAGAGCTTTGCACTGGGCAGCCTGGGGACTGAGCCCAGCTCTGCCGTTATCGGCACAGGTGTGGCAGTCCACAGTCACTCTGAGGCTTGGTGGTCCGCTGGGAAATGGGAACAGCGGTGCAGGTGACATGGACTGTGCGTTCTTGGCCCCACGGACTGTCGGAGGCTCTTAATGTGTCCCATCCCGTGTGGTCCCCAGAACAACTTCATCTCACAGCTGAGGGAGCCTACTCACCCGCCCAAGGTCAGCCAGCACTTGGGGCCGGAGTCAGGGGTTCAGCCGGAGCTCTTAACTTCCTGCCCCCTAGGGACCTGCCGGGGACTGAACGGCGCGGTGGCTGTTTGAACACTGCTGGTGACTCTGACTCTGAGACAGCCCCCGCCGATGCTCCTTCCCTGCCCGTGCAGTACAGGGCCCGCCTTTGTTCTGGCCTCTGCCTGGCATGTCCTTGGAGAAAGGGATGCTGGGGTCGGGTCCACCCCTGACCGAGATGGGAGGCTTCCCTCACTCGGGCCGCAGGCCGCTGTTTGCCCAGATCTGCCCCGTTCTGCCGTCCTCCATCAGCGCGTGTGTGCGGGGCTGCGGCCGGAGGAGATTGCCGTGGAAGGAGAGGCCTGGGGGGCGGGAATGCAGGAGCCCCTGAGCTCCCCCCGCCCCGCTGAGGTGGCTCCCCAGGGACAGCAGACTTTATAGGGACAGGCAGGGGGTGATTCGGCCAGGCCAAGCAGCCCTTCAGGGCAGCGCAGGGAGGGGACGCCTGTGGCAGGGCTCGGAGGCTGGGGGAGGACGGGGCGGAGGACCAGGCCCTGCCGGCCCGCCCCTGAGGGGCTGGGATGGCTCCCTTCCTCTGGCTCCTGCCCAGGGTGGGGCTGGGTCGCTGAGTTCTCGCCCCTTCCCTGGGAGAAGTCCCAGCACACGGGAGTGAGGCGTGGTTTAGCTCCGCCTCCCTGACCCTGGTGTGACCCGTGGCAGACGGTGAGGCCGTGTCTGGGGGCCTCTCCTGGGCAGGGATCAATGCGGCCCCCGGCACCCTGCGCACACAGGCCCTGCCGGGACCTGAAGGCTGTGTCACAGGTGCCTCCTCTAGAGGTCCCTTAGCTTCACTGATAGATAAATGCTCTTTGGGCTCCAGAACTTGGGGGCCTGGGCTGAGAGGTCCCCCCACTTGGCGCGCTGTGGCTCCGTGGCCACCCTCCCCCACCCCCAGCTCCGCCTTTGCAACCACAGGTCTTTTCTGGAGTAGCTCTCACCGCCGGCACATCTGTCCCCTCCCTGCAGGCTTCACGTCACTGCCTGTGAGGACCCGGGTTCCCGCTGAGCTTGGGTGCATATGTGTCTGCCGCCAGGGCGCACCCAGGGGGTGCCGGGCAGTGGGCACTCTCCTCCATTGCTCGGAGCCTCAGTCCCCTCACCGGTGACATGGTGACAGCTGAGGCGGCCACTCGCTGTGTGGAGGGCGGTGGCCGTCCACACCGGCCCAGGGCAGGCTCCCGGGTTGCCACCAGCTGCTGGCTGCATCTGTCTGACCTCGTCGCCTGCTGGGGTCACCTTCCCAGGGGTCCGTAAACGCCCGTGACTTCCTGTGTTTGTTCTTTGCGGACGGGGCTTGGTAGTCGGGTGGGCTCGGTGCCAGCATGAACGTCACCGTCAGCTGCCTCTCCTTGGGCAGGTCACCTTGGGCAGCTGAGCCTGTCCCCGGCCGGGCTGTCGGAGCCCGAGTGAGCTCATGTCTGAGCGTGTGTGGCGGGCGGGCCCTCAGGAGCGGCAGACTCCTTCCTCCGTGGCGCTCGCCCAGTGGTCTCTGTCTCCACGCCCTCTCTTGCTGCCCTTTTGGGTTGGGGGGTTTCAGGTCGGGCAAAGGGCGGGACAAGAGAAGGGCACTTCAGAATGAGGGCTGGCAGTGTGCTAAATGGGACTACAGTGACTTACTGGCCCTTCTTCTGCTACAGAACGACCCAGAGTGGAGGGACACACTTCTCCTACCCACTGGGAGCGTGGGGGTGGCGGCCTGGCACCCTAACCCTAACCCTAACCCTAACCTTAACCCTCCTCCCTGCTGGCCAGACTCCTGGAAGAGACAACTTTGAAGTTGCCTCCTCCAGGAAGCCTCCCCGGACTGTCATTCTTGTTCTCTCAGGCCCACAGCCTTCTCACATTCCTCCGTGACTTGTCTCCTGGATGCTGAGGCCCTTGGGGCCAGGCCTGCGTCTGAGTCCTCGCCCTGCCTGGCCAGCACCAGGCCTGACGTCAGTGAACATACAATGTAAAGGGGGGCCCCAAACCCCGGAATTTACTTATAAAAAAATTGTGTGTTTATTCTTACATGTTCAAACTTCAGTTGCCTTCCCAGTACTCTCCATTTGATGCAATACTCCCATGGAGACGGTTTTTCCTCCGCTCAGAGCAGTTTTGAACTCATCCACTTCGATGCCTTTTAGTGCTTCTGCTGGTTTTTTGTTTGTTTTGCCTCTTCCACACTGGCAAAACATTCCCCCCTGAGGGCTTTTTTCATCCGGGGAAACAAAAAAAGTCACTCTCAGGGTGAGATCGGGTGAGCAGGGAGGGCGGGGCACAGGGGTCACGCCATTTTTGGTCAAAATCTGCCGAGCACTCAGCGAGGTGTGGGCCGTGCACTCATAGATCAGCCGTCACGAAATGGGCAAACACGGTGAAAGTCGTCAAAAACAGTTCACTGAACCCGAACGCGGCCTCTCACAACACCACCCGCTGGTGGGCTGATCCAGATGGGCGCCTAGAACACTCACTTAGCGGGGAGGCCTGTGCTACAAGGGGCCCCGCCTTCCAGAAGATAGTTCCGTTTTTGGGGTCCCCCCTCGTGAGTGGCTGAGTCGGGTGAGGAACAGCAGGTGCGACCTCAGGGAGACCCCATCACGGCTGTGTGATAAAACGAGTGTGAGAAGCCAGGCCTCCGTTATTAAGTGGGGCAGAGTGGACGTGGAAACCGAGTGGATGCAGCCAAACCCCCGTCCCCCCGCCCGGCTCTGAACCTCTGCAATGCCGGCTGCGGATAACGGGGTCCGGGAGAAGAAACGCGTACCTCCCTGCACCAGCTGTTTTCTCCAAACTCGATGTTTCTGTGCAACTGGGGTGGCAGGGCAGGCCTTCGAAATTTGGGGTACCCTTGCGACACAGTCATCGCTTGTAGAAGGCACGGCGGAGGCTGGGGGGGGACCTCTCAGAAAGGAGGAAGCTGGGCCCCTGAAGGCTGTGGGGTGGGCACTTGCTCCTCTCCCCCAGCCAAGTAGGTGACCGACCCACACACAGTAGGCTCGCAAACTCCTTCACTGAGCATTGGTTGAGCGCCTGCTCTGCCCGGTGCCCCCCCGGGCTCAGTAGTTCACAGGTTTTCTCATTGATTCTGTGACTCCCAGGGACATGTGACTCCCAGGGACATGGGGGTATGACCCACCCCTCCTTGGGCATCAGCGGACATCTTTGGAGGGCCTACTGTGTGCCAGACCTGTGCTGGGCTCTGAGGGTGCAGACAGGATCTTGTGCTCAGGGTGTGTCTGTCCAAGCTGGGGACAGACCGCTGTTTCGAACACAGACTGATAACAGAGTGTGACAACTTCGGGGCGGGAAGGAAGCAGGGTTCCTGCTGCACCCAGGGGACTGCAGGCGGGTGACCTGGGACGCTCTCTGAGAGCCCAAGAAAGGGCCCGTCCCCCTGCCCCTGGAACCAGAGCAAGGCTCCCACTAACAGGCAGAGGGAAGCCCAGCATGTCGGGACTGTCCCCGCAGTTTTGAGCCCCTCGGTGGATCCTGTGCCCACACGGCCGCCTGGGCAAGCAGAGCTGGCAGAGAAGGTCCCTTGGCACTGTGACCCCGGGCTTGGGTCGGTGAAGCCTCCAGGCGGCAGCTGTCCAGCTGCATAGGACGCCGGCTGCACACAGGGCTGCTCTGGCCCCCCTACCCCACTCCAGCTGCATCCCCAGTGTCCAGAGCGCTCACCTGCCGGAGCCCACTGGCCTCCTTGGGAAGGGGCGGTGCCTGGTTGCCAGGACAACCAGGGGTGTGAGGCTGGGCCTCAGCAGGTGGCTGAGCTTCTTGCAGTCCCAGATAGGGAGGCCCAGGCGGGCTGACCCGGCCTGCAGGGCAGAACAGGAGGACCCCACTGGCACCTTGTTTCCACCACAGGGGGTCAGGTGGGAGAGCACAAGGCATCCCTCGATGCCTCCCCAGCATCCCCCGCCTGCCTGCCACAGCCCCACGTGCTGTGTGGGTGCACCTGCCGGGCACAGGGGCTGATCACGGGGATAAATGGACTGGACATGGCTGCAGTCACTCCTGCCCAGGGTGTCCATCTCATGCCCACACTGGGTGAGACAGCCGAGGGACAGAGGGGTCGGCTCTGTTCCTCTGTGCCAAGGAAACCCTCCCTCCCCACGGGCTCTGTGGGGGCTGGAGGTGGGGGCCAGTGGTGGCAGGCGAATCCTCTCCTCTGAAGGGTCTGGAAGCCGGGCCCTGCTCACCTGGTCCCTGAGGCTGAAGGACATCCCCCTCCCTGAACCTGAAGGCAGTACTCATGGTCTGCAGAGTCCGGGGCAGCCAGAGCTTCCTGCTCTGGCCCACCTGCACCCCGTTCCTGGAGACCTTGAGAAGCTGTGGGGCTCACGGACGAATCCAGGATAATCTGCCACCTCGAGGCCCTCAACTCAGTCGCACTGCCAAGGCCCTTTTGCTGTGTGAGGCCGTAGGTTCTACGGACAAGACGAGGACCCTGGGGGGAGGGGGCACTGTCCAGCTTGCTGCAGAGGCCCTGACGCAGGAGTGGGGCGTGGCTCCTGTGAGTCCCAACCACGAACACCAGACAGGAGCACCAGGGCCCTGAAGCATCCATCACACTCACTCAGGCACTCACCATTCACTCGCTGGGTGTCCCCGGGTGCCCCTGCTGGGCCATGCACCCTGAGGGGCTGGGGAGGCACCAGGCCTGGCCTGTGTGCTTGCAGAGCCCCGAGGCCACAGACCCGGTCACAGACGCAAGCGGGTGCCTCTGACTGATCCCGTTTGAAAGGACCGTGGAAGCCTGATTGTGGCGTGGTGGGAGGGGCTCTCCAAGTGCTGTCTTTGTCTCCCAGACACTCTTTTGGGGCTTGTCCTCCAAAGGTCCCCACTCTGGGGACACCCCTGGGTCTTGGGTTGTGGGGGTCTTCCACCTTTGCTGCCTGGAGTGTTGCATCCACTCAGGATGGGTGGAGCTGTCTGCACCTGGGCAGACCCAGGAAATGCCATCTTGGCCCCTCGAGCGTCTCAGGTGGGAACAGAGCTGCTAGCCCCGGGGTTACCCCCCCACAAAAGCCTGACTTGCTTAGATGAAACCTTTGCGGGTTCTCACTTGTACAGATGGAACGGGGCCACTAGAGGGCGCCGTCCCTCAGGTTTTTCTGCCCGCGTCTCTCCAAGTTCTCTCCCAACTGAGCATGTATTTCTGTGGCAGGTGCAGTAGTCTTTTTTTTTTTTTTTTTTTGATGCCTTAATGATTTAATTTCCTGATTTTCAAAGCAGAGTACACTTTGGACTTCCCTGGATACAATGAGACACATCAGCGATCAGATTAATTAATACAAGTTTTGCAGCCCAGGGACGGCGGCACTGGCTCCACCAGGCCTACGCCTACCGCCGCCAGCTCCGGTTCCCTCTGTTGTGTGAGTCCCCACAGCACGGTGGCCTCCTTGGGTGCGCCCCCTGCTGGAAGCGACCCGCGGTTTCCCCACCCCACATCCTCAGCTCAGCATTCAGGGACGTCCGTGTCGCCTTTGGATAATTCTGAGTTTCTTTGGGGTTTCACTCTCCATCCCCGCCCTCTGCTTCCTGCAGACTCTTTCTCGCTTATCACCGATTGGCGGCAGGTTTCCACGGCTCGCAGTTGAAACTGACTTCCACCCTGGCACCATCATCGAGTGGTAGGCAGAAACGCAACAAATGTGCTATCCCCCAAATCAAGGACACGGGGCGCTCACGTCAAAGGACCTGCCATCGGATTAGGGTGACATGGGCCAGGATGGAGTGGTGCCAGGCACTGGAGCTAAAGGGGGTGGGTGAGAAAATGAGAGGCAAAACAGGATGGCCATTTTTGGGGTCAAGGAGGCTGGCTTTGGGGATGTGGGTCCGTCCGTCAAAGGGGTGGGGTGAAGGGACAGGTGCCACAGAGCCGCAGAAGGGCACGCACTCGGTGGTGGCCCCCACGGTCCCTGGGAAGCCCAGATGGGCACGCTTGCCTGACAGGCCTGCCCGCCAGCCTTCGCCTCCGGCACGCGCCTGCACCTTGGTCTCCCCCGAGCCCCTCGGGCTGTACTCCCAAGCCTCCCACGGGCTCCGGGGCTCACTTCTGCCGGTCACCTGTCAGTGTGGGTGGCGGCAGGCCCCGGCGGACTCCGGGAGGCACTTGTACTTTTCAGAGTTGGTGGGGGGGTGGGGGGGGCCAGGCTGTGTTGCCGGCACTGCTCGGCTGCTGCCCTGACACGTCTGTAGGGACAAAGTTCTGTTCCAGTTCACCCTGACTGGTGTCTGTGCTAAGTGCTCGGCCACCGTGTGACGATGCCCAAACCATGAATCCAGGGTGTTCAGGACTCGGCCAGGCCTGGGGTGCGGGGAGGTGGACGTCCCAATGTCTGCACTCTTTGAGACTGGTGACCTGAAGGCCCGTGTCCCCGCAGTGCCCTGGGCAGTTTCCTGCGGTGGCCGTTCCACGCCACAGTGCTGGCGGACACCCGAGACTTCCCGGGTTTGGTCCGACTCTGTCCCGGGCGGGCCAGTGTGCCTTTGTGGGAGGTCCTCTGTGGGCTGGCCCCCCTCTGGGGCTCAGGGGGGCTGGCACGGCACCTCTGCTTCTAGGCATTTGGACTCCAGCAGGGAGACCCCACACAGCCGCTGGATCCTCTGTGAGTCTGCGGCCGGACCCGGCACCTCTGGTGGTTCACTGGGCCGACCTGCTGAACGGGCGGCTGTGGACGCGCAGCCCGCCGGGAACCCGGCGCAGGTGCTGATGACAAGCAAGAAGTGGGTGGGGAGGCCCAGTGTTTAGCTGGGCTGACGGCTTCTCCACGCACACCCGCTTGTTAAATCGGTTGTCATGACAACCTTGATCAGGGTCTGCTTATTATCCCCCCGCCATGGAGAGACGTAGAAGATAGGAGTTATGGCGTGTGCCCAAGGGCGTGTGGCCTTTCCTCCTGAGTCCTCTCCCAGCCCCCAAGGCCCCCACTCCCTGCACTGTTGGCGGTGGCAGACCCTGGGCCCGGGATGGCTGCCTTCTAACAGGGCCTAGCAGAGGGGGGTTTGCAGAGGCGTTAGAGGGCAGCGTGCTGGGCCACCTGGCAGGGTATGAGCAGGGCCACGGGGTGGAGTTCGGGCTGTGTTTCCGGGGGCAGCAGAGGGTGGGACAGTCCGTGGGCGGAGGAGGGACCTGATGGGCCGTGTTCCAGGACCAGCGTTGTCTTGAGACACCATAGGAGGTGGCCTGACAGGTGGACCGGGAGCCCGCCTCCTGGGGGCTCGTGCCCCAGCAGACCTTCCCGGCTCTCACCGTGTTTCTGGTCCCGAGGACTCCGCCTGCTGGGTTCGCAGGGGCGGCTTGAACGAGGTGACCCGCTTGCTTCCATCCGAGAAACCGAACAAAGCCACGCTCGTCCCTGAAGGACCAGCCAGCCGGCCACTGCAAGTGAGATGCCCACCCTCCCGCGCCCTGGTTTCTGCTCGCCAAGTGGTCCTCGTGCAAACCTGGCATTGAACTTTCGCCCGGAAGTCTTTCTTCCTTGTCTTCTTTCTGCAGACGATTTGTGTCCTGTGGCTCTTCACGTTTGCCGAGTGCCCAGGGCAAAGGGGGCAAAAGGGCAGATTCTCTGGGCCGAGGGGACGGTCTGTGTGACCTCGGCGTTTTGTGTCGACATCTGCGCTTCAGCAATGGGGCCTTCTCGGACCTTCGTGTCCCGAAACGGACGGAGCGCCCCGGTGGTCCCGCTGCCGGTGGGGACTGAATGTGTCCCCTGCAGAGAGTGCAGCCCGCGGCTCCGGGGGCGGCCTGTCCCCATGAGTCCCTAACTGCCGAGCAGAGTCCTTCCTCCCGGGCCCTCACCCTGTGCGTGGCTGCGTCGCAGTGATTGGGTTCTTGGTGACTCACGAAGCATTAATAAGAACTCGTAATCCACCCAATTCAGGGGCAGGCGGAGGAACGTTCTGCGAGAAGAGTCTGTTCCCAGTCCTTCTGACTGTTTCTTACCCACCGTCCCTGGTCAGTGCCGTCCTGCCTGTGCGAACACCTTTGCGGTCGTTGGTTGGTGGGTCAATCACGAGTTCATTTCGCAGATATTTATTGAGTGTTTGCCACGGGCCAGGCTTTGTGCGGGATACGAGGTCATAAATGGCATCTGGCACCCTGCATTCCTCGGGGGGCAGGGAGGCGGGCACACCCCACAACTGCATGACGGGAAAGAGGGTTTCGTAGTGGCTCTGTGCACAGGGAGCTCTGGGAGCCCAGGGGGTCCCTAACTCCACCGGGTGGGGGTGTGCAGGGAGCGCTTTCCTGACGCACCTGGGGGACCCAGATACAGAGCCAGATACAAACTGAAGGGCATTTGAGGCGGAGGGGACTGGAATGGCCTCTTCAGAAGGTGGACACAGAAGCACAGGAGCTGCAGCTGGAGCGATGAGAGGAGGGGTCCGCTCACAAACAGTCTATTGGGTTTTGCCCTGGAGGTAGTGGGAGCTGTGGGGTGCTCTCCACCCTGGAGTGATGGGGCTGGCTGGCATTACATGTTGGAAGGGCTGTGGCATCTGACAGGACTCCATTTGCAAAAGACAGAAAACCCAACTCAAGAAGGATTAAGAGCAAAATGGAATTCATCGGTGCTTTTGACAGAAAGGCCCAAGGGTTCAGCCTCAGGCATGGCTTGATCCAGCACACAGACGGTGTCACTAAACTGTTCTCTCAGCTCTGTTGGCCCAGCACCCTCATTGCTGGGTTCTGTGTGGTGATGAGAGGATGGGGCAGCTTCCACCTGCATCCCTTCTGGTCCAGGCCAGCAGGAAAGGGTGCTTCTCTCATTCTGCATTCCTAGGCCAGCCTCCTTTAGCTTCACTCTGCTTGGGCGGAGCCTGTCCCTGAGTTGATAACTGTGTTCTGGGAGTGCAGCGTGCCGATTGGCTCAGGCCCGGGCTCCTGCTCCACCCCAGGGTGGGGCCAGAGCCCCACCTGGAATGCAAAGCCTGGGAATGGGGGCTGGAGGGCAGGTTCCCTCCAGGGGAAGGCTGGCTGCTGTTTGCCCAGAGGGCGGATGGACACTGGGGAGGGAAGACAGCCGAGTTTGGGATGGTTGCGCGCAGAAGGGGAGGGGCTGGGGCGGCATGAGGAAGGCCAAGGCAGGGCCCGTGGGAGCCGAGGGGGCCCACCCACTGGCAGGGCATGACGTGCGGGATCCGGGGTGGGTGGGCCCAGGTCCAGCATTTCGGTCTTGACCTCTGTGTTCTTCGCACGTGTGTCAGGGCCGTTTGCCCTGAGTCCTGGGCCCAGGATAGGGTCTCATGTGCAGTGGTTTTCCTCGGTCGTGCTGTGCTGGTCCCTCCCCTGGTCCCTGTCCCCGTGTGGATGGCTAGCTCGACCCTGAGGCTGTCTGTACTGACGGAGCCTCCCAAACCTCACTGGCCTCCCAGAGCCACTGTGGCTGCTGAGCCCACTGTGCTGGGCTGTGGGGACCAGCCCTTCAACACAGGGGGTCTTGGAGAAACCAGGTGGCCAGCAAGCGCTTCACTGTTGCCCTTGGCTCGAGATAAACACCAGGGATTCACGGAGGAGTGAGGAGATTCTCGGCTTGCCCCACAGGCAGGAAGTGGTCTGTGCTTCCCTTAGATCCCACCGGAAGCTGGGAGGTCGTGCAGTTGGGGTACCGCGGGCCTTGGGCGGGCCGGCTGCATCCATGACCGGACAGGGCAGCTCAGGCGTGGTGTGGCCTTTTCGAGGCCTTGTCTGCACTGGGAGCTTAGTGAGGCTGTGTGTGTGAGGTGGGGGCTCAGTAAACCTCCCTCCTCTGTGCAAACCTGGGGCCGGGCAGGGGCTGGCCTGGTGGGAAGCTGTTGGACCGCGGTCCTCCCTTGAAAGAGTCGGGCACAAACCAGTTCAGGTTCGGGAGCAGCGGAGGTTCGGGAGCAGCGGAGGAGGTGTTCTTGCTGTGCCCGGCATGCTCTGCGGACTTAGACCTGCAGCCCCACCTGTGAGGTGGTCGGTGGTGCTGTGTCTGGGACCCTGCTCCGGACCTGCTGTGTCCGAATCTGCCCGTTGCATCTGAATCCCCCAAGGGGTCCTGAGAGCATCAGAGTCTGGGACCCCAAGTGCTATAGGGGGTGAGAGGTCAGCAAAGGCTCCCAGGCAGGCTGCCTGATGATGGGGGTGTGGAGGGGAGTGCTGGAGAGCCCGGTGGGGACTGGGTCATTTGTGGGTGTTGTCTGAGAGTGGGTCCTTTTGCACCCTGCAGGTGTCTGGGCTGGGTTCCCTGAGGACCCAGGCTTCTCAGCCCCCCTTGCACACTTGTCCCAGGCACATCCAGGTGGCCCTACCTCTGTGTCCCTGGAGACAGAGGCCACATGCAGTGACAGCATGGGGTGGGGGTGAGGCAGGCAGAGGGTCCTGAGGAAAGGTGACTCTGAGGGTCTCGGCTGTGTGGGTGGCCTCGTGTCCAGCAGGGGGTGTCCTCCTGAGCTTGGGGGTGATGGTAGAATGGAGATCAGTTCCTCCACCCCCAAAATATACTGCTTCTCTTCGGCTCACACATAGAGGGTGGGGCCTGGTGGCCCTCTGTGACTTATTCAGGGAGGCCTGCAGCAGACCCTCCTGCAAGGAGGGCCAGGGCCCGAAGCCCCAGACCAAGGCTCCCCCTGAGGCGGAGGGGTCCCCAGCAGGCCCGGGCAGCTCACAGCCTGGCGCTGAGTCCTGCCGCTCTGCCTTTGGAAACCTACCCTTGGCCCTGGGGGGCCGAGTGACTCAGGACAGGCCTGGGCTCCTGCCCCTGCCGGTCTCCTTCCTGCGGAACTGGTGCTACCTGATTGGGCCTCTGCCTTGCCCTGCACACGCCCTGTCGGAGCATCTATTTGTCGTCTGGTCCGTTACCTGTATTTTATTTCACAAGTAAGGTGGGAACACAGTTGTGGCAAAGCCGCCCCCAGTTTCCTCCTTTCCTCCCTCCCAGGGGTAACGCCACTCTCCACATTTTGGGGTGCATCCTTTCATTCTTTTTCACGTGCATTTCGATGCGGACGCATAGAAGCACGTAGTCTTGAGTTTTACGATGGTATTTGTTTGCACAGATATCATACTGCATTGTTCTGAGAGCTCCTGTCACAACTCTACTCTGTAAAACGGACTGCACTTAATTCATGGTACGCTCGTTCCTTGAAGCCTTCTCGGTGCCAGGTGCCAGGCAAGACTGTCGAGCGGTCGCGGCCAGAACGCCTCCTCCCCCGTGTCTGCTGCCTGAGCCAGCCTCTCCCAGCACTCGAACCTCGCTCAGTGGTCGTCAGCTCCGCAGGCTGAGACCCGGGCGTGCCGCCGCCCGAGCCGGCCCGTCTTCCGCCGTGAGCCCGTTGTGGGGTCAGCGCTGCCTGCTGACCTCCTTCAGGTTTTGCCTCGTTGAAATGTTCACATTGATTAGTCTCCAAACCCATTTCATCTCGAGAAACTGGACAGGACCTCGTGCCTCAGCGGACCAAACCCCGTAAATCAGGTGCTTAGGCAGCAGGCGCGGCGCCCTGTACCCCCCGCGGTATTTCAGCACCGCCCCGCGCTGAGAAGTCACCCCGTAGTCACCGAATGTTGGCCCACCGAGCTGATCCCGGTGGGCCGCACCCTGTGGGCGGAGCCCGCGCCCTGTGGGCGGAGCCCGTGCCCTGTGGGCGGAGTCCGGGATCCAGTGGGCGGAGCCCGGGATCCAGTGGGCGGAGCCCGGGATCCAGTCCTCAGCGCAGACAGGACAGGTCGGACAGTCTGAAGGTTAAGAGGCCCCTCCGGTTACACTGTCTTACGCAGATCACTGAAAGTGATTTCTCTTTTCCCACCCTCGGTCGGGAGGGGCTGTGGCTCTGCCAGCCTGCCTGTCCTCACTGCCTTTACCCCAGACCCCCAGACGGGAACGCTGCCATCATCCACCGTGACCCCGAGAACCTTGAGACTGAACCTGGAGTTCGTCACCTCGCATTTCAAGGCCTTTCCGAGCGTGGCACGCCCGAACAGCGCGCCCCTCCGCGTTACGAGCGGAGCTGGTTCTGATCTGCGCGTCCGTCACAGCAGGAGGCGCCGCCCGCAGCGCTGCCCCGCCGCCACCCCCGCCGCGGCGTCTGGGGGCGCCGCTGTTCTGGTCCAGGGCTTGTCGGAGCCTCGTTTAAACTCCGCGGAGCCAGAGACCGTCCCATGAAGTACAGTTTGATTTATCTTTAGAGGGGCCGTTCTGTGATGAAGACCTTCCTGGAGGACGGGTTTAATTATTCTGAAAAATTACGACTTCTGCGGAGAAACGGCCCCTCTGAGCGCAGAAAGAAAGCGCTCGCTTCCTCGGTGGAGGCCCCAGAAGCGTCGCTGAACAGAGGTTTTGCCGGTTCCTTCTGAAACTCCTGGAAGTCAGGGACCAAGGCGGGGGGCGGGCGGCGGGGAGTGGAAGGAGTGACGCCTTTCTGCGCCCGCCTTTCTTTTCCTTCCGACTCTGAGGACCACTCGGCTCCTTTGAGGAGGGTCAGCGGTGACTCACTAGAAGCGGGTCCGCCTGGAAAGGGGCCGGTTAAGTGTCCCAGATTGAGGCCTCCCTCCCGCGTCTCCGAGTCCTGTCGGCTGCGGGTGGGGGCAGGGCGCCGTCTCTGCTGGCGTTTTCGCTTTGATTCGGCTCAGACGGCCGGCTGCTGGTTCTCACTGATCTTTTGTTCCCTGCGAGAACCAGGACATGAACACAGGGCACACAGGCCCCCACCGGGCACAAAGCCTCTGCACTGTGTCGAGATGACACACTTAGAAAAATGGGGTTGTCCCAGCTTCAGTCTCCCAGGGCCACGCTCAGCGCCACGGGGCCTTTTTATTCTTGCGGAGGCCCCGTCTGGTGAGCACTCCTTTGAGAGCTCCCTGCACCCCTTCTCTGCAGGGGGTGTGTGGTGACCCCGCTTCCCGACCTGGAGCCCCTGGGGCGAGAAGTCGGGAAGCCTTCGTGTCTTCAGCTCTCTGCGACCCCTCCCGGGACCCTTGTTCTGGGAGCCAGCCGCTTCCACTGTTGTGTTTTCCTAATAATGTCAAAAGGGAAAAAAGAAAGCTGCCTAAAAGCTTTTTTTTTGGAAGGAACCTAGGTATAAATAAATAAAGTGAAACCCATCCAAAGAACAAGATTAAAAACAGAAAATCAAAGCTGGAAGCTTTGCACTTGGCCCGGGGGTGTAAAGGGCAGCTCCCGAGGGGACGCTTCCGAGCAGCCAGGTTTTCATTCCGAGTCTTTCTTCTTTTTCATGTGTTTGTCGTTCTGATCGGGGGAGGCGGTTTCGTGTCCAACCTTGCCCAATCTTTGGGTGGAGTGATGGAAAGAGAAGGAGCTTTGGAAACACACGTGTACACATTGAACAGACGCTAAAAGCCAGCGTTGATTGAGTGTGTACTGCCCGCCAGCAGTTACTGAGGGAGCACGTGCCTCCGGGGAAACCGAGGCACAGAGCAATGGCGGAGCCCGCCCTGGGTCACCCAGCTTGGCAGCGGCCGAACTGTGATCTGAAACCAGCAGACTGGCTCCGGGGTTCTAAGCCCTTCCTCATGCTGCTCCTCGAATACACTGGAAGACCCACTGTGTGCAGGAGCTGAGTTAGCACTGGTGTGGGCAGATGGTCCAGGAAAGAGACCGTTCCAGGGCTGTGTGACTTGAGCTGGGCAGAAAGGAGTCTGGGGTGGATGTGGAGCACCCGGGAAGGCTTCCTGGAGGAGGTGACCAGTAAGTGGAGGCTTAAAGATTTGTGAGGCTGAGCTGGGAACAGTGAAGTGCAGGACCAGGTAGAACCAGGTCCAGTCCTGACTCCAGGGCTTGCTGGTGGTGTGCCTCGGGCACACTCTAACAGGTGCCGGCCCAGCCAGGGCCCAGCTACTCCCTCGGGGACTGGTTAGCAGGTGAGATGAGTGGACAGTAGGGAAGGTGTCTGGCACATAGTCGGTGCTCAGGAGACGTTAGTGGCCCTCTTCCCCTTTCCCAGTGACAAGCAGGACGTTGGCTGTGACCTGAGGCTACAACCTGGTGGCCCCTGGCTGGCCCACAGAACTTGAGTTATGTGTCGACATTGATAAAGTGGGAGATTCTACACTAAACCCCAGATTTCCTGCTTCACTTGGAAACTGCTGAGAGCCAATGACCGCGGCCGGACCCTGCAGGCCAAGTGAGGAGCGGCCGTCCCCGACGGGGCACTTGTGCTGTCGAACGCTCTCCCTTGGCCCTCTCTGCTGACCTGGCCTCCATGCCCCCTCTCTCTGACCCTCCTGGTGCTCCCCAGCCCGTGTCCACCATGTGGCCCACGGCCACGAAGTGTCGCCCCTGGGAGGTGGCCGGGGGCGTGTGTGGCCGGGACCCGCTGCCCCGTGGCTGGCTGCTGGGTTCCGTGTGGACAGCAGCCGGCACTCAGTGTAGGTCCCCGGCCGCAGTGTCGGGCCCAGTCCCTTTGAACGCCCACGCCTGCTGCGCACTCCCACCAGACATCCGGATCTTTCTCCGTGACTCAGGACAGCTGGGATTTCACGTCTTTGAAGTGCTTCTCTTTCTGGCAAATGGACCGGCACTTTAAAAACCAAAACATTCCTGGGATTCATGGAAAGCTGCTCATCTGGCCGAGCGGGGTCCTTGGGGAGAAGCCGTGGTTCAAGAGGAGCCCCCCTCCAGTCATTTGACTGACCCGAGGAAGATGGGAATCAGGTTCAACCAAAGGCTCCTCAGCCGAGGGCCCCTCAGAGAACGCAGGCTGCGAAGGGTAGCCGCGTCCCGGAGGGCGTCTGAGAACCGCCTGTGGTTCGGCATCGACGTGGCCCCCACGGTCGGCTTTCAGAATCCGGCTCTGCTATGTCACCAGTATGCTTTGACAGAGTCTTTGAGTCCCTTCTCTGGATTCTTGGCATCCTTCAAGGCCACACTCACTTGCCGCCGCCTCCAGGAAGCCTTCCATGGTTCTCCCTGGGATGAGGAACCTCGCCTTCCTCTTCATCTCTCATTTCTCAGCTGGCACCCCTCGAGGAGCCCCTGTTGACCCGCACCTGCCACCCATCACAGGGCTGGTACTCCGAACCAGGAGCTGGGTGTTCTCAACCCCCCTTGCTCCTCAAAACGCCCCTGGAGGCGGGTACTGCTGCCCCTTCCCCCCGACTACACATGGGGAAGCTGAGACTTGGCAAGGCGAGGGGACTTGCTCCAAGCCACATCCCAGCCCGTGGCCAAGTGCAATGTGAACCCAGGCTCTGTGACCACAGACCCAGGCTCCGAGCAGCTGGAGGCTGGCCCCGTGGTCTGCACGAGACCCCCTCCTCCTGGCCCACGTCCTTGTTCACCTCAGGGCTTGGCGTGACCAGCCCCTCCGGAGCTCGCAGCTGAGCCAGAGCCTGGGCGGGGCTGTGTGAGCACCTCTCATTGATTAAGGTCCTGCGACTCGGGCCCTGGGCCCTGTTCCGAGTTATCTTTGATGTTCCAGGGCATGTGGAAATCGCTGTTTCCCTGTGACCCAGTTTCTGGGCTTTGAAAACGCCGATCCCTTCCTCCCTCCCCCCACTCTCTGCCTTGATGCATTTTTTTCACGTCCCCCTCTGCCCCTCCCTCTAGTCCCGTGTCCGCAGGAGTGGACGGCCTGCGTGGCAGCCTGGGGCTTTCCGAGAGGTGTCGTGGGCTCTCGGTCATGGCTCACCTGCCTGGCTCACCTGTGCCCTGAAGCCCACCTGTTTACCCTCCTAAGTGTAACCCTCCACTTGTAGAAAACCAGGGTCTTTGTGCCTCCCTGGCCAGGAACATGACCGTCACAGCTCTCCTTGACTGGAAGGGCCTCCCTGGCCTCTCCGTGCCCCCTTTGTGACATGGGCCCGGGAGAGGGGACCGGGGAGCCCAGGGTCTTCCGTGTGCGTGCATTTCACTCATGCACGTGCACGCCTTTGTCTGTGTGAAGACTTTGTGGAGAAAACCCTTTCCCTCCTTCCCCTTCTGTCTCTGAAAACTCTCTTTGGGCTGAATCCTTTGTATTTCGTTATGGAGTAAAAATAACAGCTGAAATTTCAGCTGTTGTCTAACGGGGCTGGGCGAGCCGCAGGGGTCCCTGGAGTGTTCGTAGGGCGGGGAGGCAGGGGGGGTCTCACCAGTGGGCCTGCTCCTCGTTTTCTCGTGGAGGCGTGGCGCGCTGGCTGCTTCTTGTGCCGAGTTCAGCTCCGGTTTTCAGCGCTGTCCGTGGGCTGAGGCGGGGGGCATGCCCCCCACCGCGGGTCTGGCTTCCAGACCACAATGTTGTGGCGGGAGTCCACTCCCTTCTTTTCTTTTCGACGGTGTTACAACATGCACTACATAAAATTTGCCGCCTTCACCGTTTTTCAGGGTGTCATCCGGGGGCGTCACGTCCATTCACGCTGTGCAGCCGTCCGCACCATCCATCTCCGGAACGTTCTCCTCTCCCCAAGCTGACGCTCTGAGCCCGCTAAGCGACAGCATCCCCTCCCCAGCCCCCGGCCTCCGGCCCCTGCCCTCCTTTCTGTCTCTGGATGCGGCCGCTCCAGGGGCCTCGTATCCGTGGATTCGCACAGGGTCAGTCCTTCCATGTCTGCCTGCTCTCAGGGAGCGTGACATCCTTAGGGCTCACCAGTGCCGTAGCCGGTGTGGGTTCCTCCTTTTTACGGGCCGATTGTGGTCCATTGTGCGGATGGACCGCAGAGTTGAGCTATGGCCTATCTGTCAATACTCAGGCTGACTCCCCCTTTGGCCCTTGGGACCGGTGCAGCTGTGAGCCTGGGTGCACTTGTAAACAGCCTTGCGTCAGGGCCTTGCCTGATGTCGGAAGCCAGTGTCCTGGGGCCTCACTGCCATTGTCCTTGTGAGGGGCGGAGGGCGGGTCGTCCCCAAAGCCAAGTCTGCAGCGGAGTCCCGAGGGTCCACCATGTGACCGGCTCCGGGCTTGGGACCGGACCAGGCTCTCCGTCTCCCCCAGCCCTTCTGGGGGCCCTGACACTCGGGAGAACAGCCTCCTCCAGGTGACTGGGACCTGCCTGGCATCCCTGCCAGCCAGGGGCGATCTCCATCGCCTGCCAGTTCCCGAGCCATCGTGCTGAGTCCCCGTGCTCCTCTGTCATCTGTCACTTCAGTGCCCAGGTTGGAGGTGTTAAAGGTTTGAGGTGACAGTGGTGTTGAAAGAGGAAATAGGTTTTCACCTCTAAGGACGTCTATCAAAGAGGGGAAGGCCCAGGCACTTGCCACTGGCCATCACTGGTGGACAGGCTGGTTTTGTGGCGTGTGACTGGGGACTGTGAAAGGTGGCAGGTGCCCAGGCCCCACCCCGCACCCAGTGAATCTCACCTTGAGGCCGAGGCTGGAAACTCACCAGCTGCTGGGCCGGAAGTCACCGTTGTGGTCCACGGAAGAAACACAGGGCCAAAGGTGAGGGTGTCAGCCCCCCGTGTGTCGGGGGCGCCCCCTGGTGGATGTGACTTCAGGTGTCTTCTGGAGTACTCTCTCGTGCGGGGAGTGAGGGATCCTTTCCAATGCCATGGGATCCACGCTGTGCTTCTGGACGCCCCAGGCTCGGGGGCACCCTGCACCCCGGCACACACACGCAGCCGGGATGTGTCTCTGGACAGGAGGCCGTGCGCCTCCAGTGCGAAGCCTCTGCGGCATGTGCTGGGCTCCCGACCCCAGGCAGCGCCAGCCCTCAGACTGTCAGGGCTCTGTCCTCATGAACGTGGCCTTGAGAAAGGTGTTGCTTCCATCTCTGCACTTGCTCAGGCACGTGTTGGGAGGGACCTTCACACTGGGGGTCACCGTCGTGGGACACACTCTCCGGGGGGGACGGGGAGCCCTGCCTTCTCAGTCCGGCCCTGTCGCTGGGACCCATGCCTTGTCCATCTCAGCAGCCTTGGGCAGCTCCGGAGGCTTCCAGAAGCTTCCGTGTCTTAGTCACGTATTCCGCAGAGCAGTGCGAACAGACTGGCAGGGCTTGGCAGGGCCGGGACGTGTTTGGCGGGGGAAGGGCTTGCAGCGCACACTGTCGTCCAGATCCTCAGACTCCTTCTGGGCGGCCGGCCACGTGCGTGTGTTTGTGCAGCGCTTAGAAAAACAGGAGTGACTTCCCTGTGTGTGTGCTGCCAGCCCGGGAGCCGAGGCATCCCGTTCACACTAACCGGCGTCCCCTTTCTCCTTCTGCCCGACAGTGAGC
This sequence comes from Tonatia bakeri, assembly GCA_004024845.1. Classification (NCBI taxonomy): domain Eukaryota; kingdom Metazoa; phylum Chordata; class Mammalia; order Chiroptera; family Phyllostomidae; genus Tonatia; species Tonatia bakeri. Next base: position 10,220 of record PVIA01013054.1, on the reverse strand, counting down.
GACCTGCAGGAAGAAGGCAAAAATGCCATCAACTCGCCGATGTCCCCTGCCTCGGTGGACCTGCACCCTGAGGACACCCTGCTAGGTACAGGGGCTCTGCCTCCTCCCGGCTGTGAGACTGGGGTGGGGGGCCATTCCCGGCGGGGCGGGGGCGGGTGGGGGTGGCACACCCACAGGCACCGGAGGGAGGGTCTAGGCCAAAGCCGTCTGTGGTTTCCCCGGTCAGGAGAGGGTGAGGTGGGGCCAGCCACTCAGGCCTGGCCGCCGTGGGCAGCTACAGGGGGCTCTGGGCCCCGGAACGCTGCTGAGGTGCCTGAGCCTGGCCCCGGGGAAGTGGCTGTCACCTGGGAGTGTGCAGCCTGGTAACCGAGGAGGCTGGGGTGTGGGCCCTCTCAGGTTTGCACGGGAAAGGCCAGCATGGGGCAAGTGCTGGCAGTCTCGGGAACTAGCTGGCCCCAGGAGGGGCAGTCTCTCCTGTCTGCAAGGCCCTACGAGGCCCCAGATGTGAAAGCATCAGAAACTAAGACACATGTGGAACGTTCCCCTCCCATATCTCTGTGCAAGCCGGAGTGGTCCCAGGCCCGGGGCTTGCTGGGTGGGACCGGCCGAGTGCACCCTCGTCCTCGGGGCCATGTCACAGCCTGGCACTCGTGCGGCGACAGCCTGGACACGCTGTTCTTGAAGTGTGTGTTGGGATCCGATCGCCCTGGAAGGCCGTGGTGGAACATTCTGTTGGCTTCCGAGCCCTGGTTCAAAGGGAGGTCCCGGAGGCTCCCTCTGTTGTGGTTTCCGGCTGGCGAGAGCATGTGGAAATGCAGACGCACGCTCAGCCCGAAGCCGAGGGCTGGCCATGCTCCCTGCAGTCCTGAGGGTGCGCTGAGGTTCCTCCCTCCCCTCTCGGAAGAGCACGGCTCTTCACTATCACCGCGGCTGGTCCGGCGGACGCCCCTGGGTGACTCTGTCCGTGAGGAGACCGGATCGGCTTGCAGGTCTGGCGCTCAGCCCGGGTTCGAGCAGGCCCCTCTCGGGCAGTAGGCGCTGGATGAGTCCTTGCTGTGGGGCGGTCCTGTGCCTCATGGGGTACTGCTTAGCACCCCTGGCCTCTGTCCTCTGGAGTGTCCCCTTCCCACTCCAGTTGGGACCACCAGAAACCCTGGGGCGGGGCACACAGTCACTCCCGGTGGAGAGCCCCGCTCTGGCCCAATGGGGGCCGAGAGCGAACACGTCCTCAGTGTGTGGCAGGCTCTCATTTTGGCAACAAAGCCTTGAACCTGCCTGTCCCTGGGCCCCAGCCCCCTTCTCTCGCCATCTTTCTAGCTAGCTGCCCTGGGGGCTGGGTGTCGGGGTTCTCCAGGTTGCTTCGTGGGGTCCCATGGCCCCTGAAGCTCTAGCAGCACCTAGAGCTGAGCTGTGAAGGGTGAAGGCATGCGGAGTGGGGGAAGGGTAGCAGGCGGGGCGTAGCGAGTGCCAGGGCCCCGGGGCAGGCGGCGTGGAGGCCTCAGAGCCCTCACGCAGGATGCCAGTCCTCGTCCCAGAGAAGCAGGAGCCTGCCGAGGGCCTCAGCAGGGATGTCACCCCACCCCGTGTGGTCCCCTGTGTGTCACCTGCAGTGTCCCTCTCAAGGGTCAGATCTGCACATCTCCAGAAATAGTTTTCCCGCTCTGTCAGGTGTTTAGATTTGCTGCTGCGAAGCCACCGTACCTCAAATGCATTTCATTCCCACCCACGTGGACGGGTCCCCCACCCCGTAGAAGCCTGTGCAGGCCCAGGACCCCAGTCTCCACTGCTTCCAGGCCCCCTCCCCTGTGTGTCCTGGGGGCCTGGCCCCGCCTGCAGCATCTCACCCCACCCCGTGCCTCTTCCATTTCCATGGTTAGTCTGTGCGTGGTTTGGTCCCACTTCCTCATTACCACCTTGTCATTCCTCCTGTGAGGGGCTCGCAGGTCCCCTGCTGTCCCTGGGTCCAGGCCAGGACGTGGAGGGAGAGACAGACAGGTGAATAAATAGAGTAAGGACGAACACATTTTGCTGTAAAACATCGACCTCTTTTTTCTTCTTCTTCTTCTTTTTTTTTTTTGCTTCTTTCCCCTAATATTTTTTGTTCCACCCTCTTCCAGTAGCTTCCCCAGCATGAGTGTTTGCTCACAGCGGCCTTCCCCGCGGGTCTGCTCAGACCTGTGTGCAAGGCCGCCCCGCCCAGGGCCCCTCCCGCAAGACAGGGTGGGGGGAGCCAGTAAGGGGTGAGGCTGGCAGAGCAAGGGGGCGACTGCGCCTCCTTCAGGGAGAGACAGGCAAAGGCGCAAGGGTACCACCCTCCCCCTTCCGGTGGGCAGATCCACCCTGGGCTGTCCCTCCACTCACGGCCAGTGTGACTGGTCCTCGCTGAGAAAACCTGGGGTTCTCTGCTCTCAGCCACCTTCCCCTGCTTTGTGCCCAGCTGCCCCGTGCGCCTGCCCTGCCCCCGCGGCTGACCTGACCCCCTTGTCCCCGCAGAGGAGAATGAGGAGCGCACAATGATCGACCCTACCTCCAAGGACGACCCCAAGTTCAAGGAGCTGGTCAAGGTAAGGAGGGGCGTCCTGGCTGGAGCCTTCCTGTGGAGGACGAAGCGCTGGGTGTCGTCCGGGCTCTGGTGAGGCAGGAGGCTTCCTGCCTCGTTCGGTGCGGGGAGGAGGTGGCGTGGAGGAAGGGGCCCCGGGCAGAGCAAGGACACCTCCCAGGGCCTTCACAGCCACGGGTTACACCCTGAGCTGGGCCAGAGGAGCAGCCGGCAGCCTCTCGCAGCCCCATGCACACGGGGCTCAGACTCTGGCGCGTGGTGGGGCTCAGGGGTGGCTGACCCTGCCCAGGCGCCACTGCCCCTGCTCAGGGACCGTCTGACACCGACACCCCCCGCTCTGGCCGACGGTGGGCTTCTGCAGTGTCTGGAAGCGCAGACACAAGCTGGACGAGGGGATGGCTGCACCGTTTCCCAAAGTCAAGGATGTGGGGGCAGGGGGGCTGCTGACTCTGGGTTTCCTCGTGGCTGTTCTCTGCCTGGCGTGGTCTCTAAGCCGCGGCTCAGCGCTGAGGTTTACTCGTTGCATCTTCCGTGGCGTCTGGGCACCGAAGGCAGGTTGGATTGCCCCCGTTGGAACCACAGGAGGGCTTTGGAGGTCATCCCGGCGTGCAGGGGCCCTGGGCTGCCCTCTCTGCCGGTGCCGGTGCCGGCTCCGGGCGGGCAGCCGGGGACATTGCTCTCTCCCACAGTCTGCAGCCAGCTCCGGCGACCCGGGCGCTTGGTGCGGGGCGCAGTGCACGTGGCGGTCAGAGGCATTCTGTCTGAAGTGCTTTTCAGAGAGCTCCTTCCCCTGCACCGCTGCTGCGTCTCCGCAGGGGCTGAGACAGGACGGGGGAGGGGGGGGGCGTGCCAGGTGTCTCCTTTAAAAACCGAGATGGAAAATGCCAGTGTGGGGACCCACCCAAAAATGTTGACTCCCCGTTTATCTTACTAAGATTACTCCCCCCGAATACCAGCGTGTTACTCTGAGCAAACTGAGTGTCGGTGAGGAAAGTGGCCTCCCCTGGTGGTCAGACCTGAGGGGCCTCAGTCAGGCTGCCTCCCAGTGGTTCCTGGTTGGGATTCGGCTCAGAGACGGCAGTTTTTGGTTCAGGGTGTGGTCCGAGTAGCAGGCCTGAGCAGGCCAGGAGGAGGTGCGTGTGACATCCTGACCGCTGGCCGCGTCCCAGTCCTGGGACAGCGGGACGTTCCCGAGGAGGTGCGGCCAATCCGTGTCCCTGTTTCCTTTCTCCATCTGCTGCTGTCCAAACGGCTCTGCCTCTGGCCTGGGCCCTGCCCTGCCCCCCTCTGCACGTGCGTGCCGCTGACCCTGCCACCTGCAGGCTGTCGCGGTGTGCAGTGCCCACAGCGGCCCTTGCTTCCGGAGAACAGGCCCTGGTTCACGCGGCAAGTCTGTCTGCGCCTCTGCTGCATGCAGGGCGGGTTCCGGGGTGAGGGGTGCACTGGGCTCCGGAGTGCGGCTTCCTGGGTGTAAAACCAGCCCAGCGAACGTGGGGGAGCTGTCAGGGCTCCTTCCCAGCGCTGTCCCGGGGCTGATGTAGGGCCCCACACACGACCCCCCGCCATGGCCCCACGGCAGGCCCTGTGCCGGTGCGCGCCGCCAGCAGGCAGGTGCGCCGGATGGAGTTAGAAGCAGCCCGTGGCCCGCAGGTTCAGAGCCCAGAAGCTGTGCCCTGACATCACCTGGGCTGGTGTCCGTCCTTGGTCCTTTCTCTGGCTCCCCCAGAAACGCCCCGGGTTACAGGAACAAGCGTGTGCCGCCGGGTGGAGGGCGGTTTACAAGCGAGACCCGTCCTGTCTGTATCGTCTTTGGAAGGCGAGTGGCAGGCAGAGGCCCTGCCCAGAATGAATGGCCGAGAAAGGCCACTCCCCCCCCCCAAGGGCACAGTGGCCCAGAGCAGGCTGCTTTGTCGTCTCTGGCGTCCCCTCTTCTCCCCAAGCGGCCCTCCTGTCTCGCTCCCCAGTTTATTGGACAAGACTGCACCTGGCGGTTAAGCTCCAATTCCGTCCTCCCTTTGCCCCTGTGGAGACAGCAGCTGGGCCGAAGACGTCCCTCTCGGCGCTGCGGGAGGCATGCTGGCGCTGCGGCCGGCCTGCCCCGTAGGCTCAGCAGCGACAAGCGCGTTTGGAAGCGATTAAAACGTAACTGTCATAGCTGCGGGGAGCCGGGCCGCCGATCCTGCTCAGCATTCAGGAGTGAAGGGAGGGTCGTTTTGTATTCTGGGCTAAGCAAGCTCTTAGCACATGCGGGAGAGCCAGTGCCAAGGGCGTTGTTCAGATCCGACCCGGACATGCGGCCCACGGGACTCGGGGCTTCGAAGGAGATGGCCCTGGAGTCACGGAAAGGCTGCGACTCAGGGTGAAGTCGGTGACCCGGGATGCACAGGGTGGGGTCCACTGGGAGGTCACGCCTCCGCAGGGGACTGTGTTTGCTCCCCAGAGCGGAGCAGGCCCCTGGCCTGTGGCGTGGCATTTGATGGCATTCACCCCGTCCCGGCTGTGGTTTCTGCCGTGGGTGTCAGCGTCGGCCGGGGAGACACCCAGACGGAATGTCGGAAGCTTCAGTTCCTCCGCAGCAGAAATGCCCGCTGTTTCCCAGCAGGGCCGCCGGAACCCGTGTCTGCCCACCCCGGAGGCCTGGCTCCGTCTGCAGGTGCTTCTGCAGCTGGTCTGGGCACCTTTCTGGGTCTGTCCCAAGTTCGGCCACCGGGGGCCGGCACTGATCACGGCAATGGTCAGTGTCGACTGTGACCTCCTGGCTGCGGCGTGTATCAGGCCTCTGTCTTCCTAACGTCGACCACAGCCTGAAGGGTGTTTGACCTTGACATCTGATCGGAATGTAAGGGCCTGGAGGACGGAAGCCCCTCTGTCGTATTTAGTCCCAGAGCCCGGCACACAGCCGGCGCCCAGCAAATCGAGTAAGGAACTCCATTCCTGCAGTGAGCGCTGGGTGCCGGGGGCAGAGCCATGAACCAGATGGTCGCAGGTCCTGTCCTCCGAGAACATACGGTGCGACAGGGTGGACCACCATGAACACAGCCGTGTCTCGGCACACATGTGCAAACAGGGTTGGGGAAAGGCACTCGGGTGTGAGGGGGACGTGACCTGGTGGGGAGCCATCAGGGAATGATGCAGAAGCTGGAGACCTGGAGGGTGAGGGACAGCTGGCCAGGCAGCGGGGGAGGGGGGACATACGTGGTCAGGGTGGAAGAGTGGCGTGTGCAAAGGCCCTGAGGCACAGGTGACCTGGGGAGATCTGAAGAACGCCAGTGAGGAGGCAGGTGGTCAGTCTGGGCTGGGGTGCTGGTCCAGGCAGGGGGTTTGCGCAAGGGCTGGGGAGCAGAGGGGGTGAGACGTGCACCCAGTGAAGAGGTTGGTAGAAGTGGGGTTCGGGGGTGGAGTCCAGGTTCCTGAAACTGGTGGGGGTGTCTGTTTCCCACCAGTTGGTGCAAAAGTGGGGCTTGAGGGTTTCTGGGACAGGGGTGGAGGGGAAAGAGGGAAAAAGATGGAGAGACACACTGATGGGAGAGAGACGCATCAGTCGGTTGCTTCTTACACGCCCTCAACTGGTGACCAGACCCACAACCCAGGCATGTGCCCTGGTCGGGAATCGAACCAGTAACCTTTCAGTCTGCAGGCTGGGACTCAACCCATTGAGCCACACCAGTGGGGGCAGGAACATGCCTTCCAAGATCAGGAAGAGAAGGAGGTGACAAGGAGGACCCCCCACCTTCCGAGGATGCTAGAAGGGTTGTCAGAGAGGAGGGCAGAAGCTAGGAGGGGAGGCATCTTGGCTGGGAGCTGATGGCGCCCCATTACTGGCCAGTGCCCTGTCCCCATGTCCCCACGCCGCCTGATCCCCTGGGAGGGAGACGGAAGAGGCCGAGCAGCGGAGCCGGCTGATTCTCTCAGAACGGGCTCCCGGGACCAGAGTGCCTGGGGCCGCCCTGGACTGGCCTTTAATTTACTTCTGCTTCTGTCCTTTGTAGGACTGTGCGCCTGATCTAATAATTCTGCGTCAGAGGGAAAACAGAATATACTTCACAGAAATTGGCTCTGTGGCCAGTTTTGCAGGTTGCACGTTTCAAAGAGTGACAGAGAACGCTGTGTTCTGGATTTGTGCCCTTTGGTCATTTCCGAGAGGTGAGGGCCACGGATGAGGCTGTTTTGTTAGTTCCGTGCAGAAAACCCATGGACAGCGACTGTTTTTGATCGAGCCAATTTAGGTGTCCATTTGACATTGTGGAGAAGTGGCTTCCGCCGCCGTGGCTGAAGGGCATCACGGTCCGTGGGAGTCCCGGCTCTCTGTGGGTGGTTCTGCCCTTGGAGCTGTCTTAGTTTGTAAACTACCACTCGTGAATGCAGTGGGCAGAGTTGCTGAGCAAAGGCTTCAGGGGAAGGCAGGCCTGGAGACGTGGACACGTGTCCACGTGCCACGCGTGTGCGCCCACATTTGGACAGCACCACCCATGTCTGCCACGCAGCAGGGACGGCCCCGGCTGACAAGGGGCTCCAGCAAGTGTGTGTGTGTGCCCTGGACTGTGGTTCACCCGTAGGGAGGAACGAGGTACTGACACCCCCGGTGCCGGGGACGGACCTCGAAAACACCATGCTAAGCAAAAGGAGCCAGACACAGAGGGTCACCTGTCCTACGACCCCACTCACACGGAGCGTCCGGAGCGGGCAGGTCTGCGCACAGGGAGTGCAGCTCAGTGGTCGGAAGGAAAGGGGGGTGGTGAGGGAGTGGCTGTTAATAGGTGCTGGGTTTCTTTCTGGGGGGTTGACGTGTCCTTCCGGGGACTGTGGTGATGGTTGCACAGGGTTGTGAGTCTGCCGAAACCCACGGGGCCGCACTCGGTGGGCATGGACCGTGCGATGTGTGAATCCTATCTCCTCAAGCTGCTGGGAAGAGGAGGAGCCCAGAGCTTGCGACCCTGTGTGACCCTCTTTGCTCTGCAGCCCTGGGCTCAGCGAGATCTGGGACCGTCCTGCACAGGGCTCTCGGGAAGGAGGAGACAGATGCTTTAGGGCCGGCCTGTCCTGCGTCGGGCCCTGCGGCACCCTGCTCCCCACGCTCACTCGTTTAACCCCCCCGTCCTCCACGCGTGGCGAGCAGGTGTCGCCACTCCCCCGAGCTCCCGCTTGGAGGAGGCCTAGTCTAGGGGGTTCTCGAGAATCCCCGAGGGAGCCCCTAGCCACCTGGGGGTGGCTCAGCCCTCTCCGGCCCCCTGCAGCCTGGGAGAAGCTTGCCTTCCCCGTCCTGTCCTGCCTGGCGGCCCCTGTGCCACGGGCAGCGCCCTTGGTTCCCGTGCGACCCCGTCATTGCCACGGCCCACCGGCACTGCTGAGCTTGCATGCGCCCACCCCCCAGGTCCTCACCGACTGGGTCAACGACGTGCTGGTGGAAGAGCGGATCATCGTGAAGCAACTGGAGGAGGACCTCTATGATGGCCAGGTGCTGCAGAAGCTCCTGGGTGAGTCCGCAGGCAGGGCGCCCCGGCCCCCATGCCCTCTGCCCCCAGCCCAAGGGCCCCAGTGCAGGGCCACCCCCAGGCCAGGCCACACGGTTCTCCAGGCGGCAGCCAGAGCCACACACCCTGAGAGGAAACTTGAAGCCTCGGCCCTGAGCCCACAGCTCCCGGGTGGCATCCCCGGGCCTCATGCCACGTGTCCTCTCATCTTTTCTCGGCGGAATGAGGTGGGGACACCCGAGGGTGGGGCATCCCTCCAGAGCTCTCGGTCACGGGCGGCAGCTGGTCACACACAGCTTCCAGAACCGTCTGTGCCTTCCATGCTGTCGGAGTCTCTTGTCCCCGAGGAGCTCTAATGATTTTTCAGGGTCCCACATGCTCTGCAAGGGTGGCCTCGAGGACTCTGCGTCCCCTAGCACGCTTCCTAGAGTCAACAGGAGGCCCCGCCCCCGGCCTTGGGCGGGGCCATGCTTTCCCATAGTTATAGCAGAGGGTGCCGGAGGGTGGGGGTGGCACAGCAGGCCCTCATCTTCTGACCCAGGTGCTCCCCTCCCCGGCCCCCCCCTGCAGTCCACCCCGGGCCTGCCTGCTGCACCCTGAATCGCTTTGTCCGTGTTCTGCGAGCAGCCGGGACGCCCAATGCTCCCTCCTCTCCCCCGCCCCCTTTTCATTCTGGAGCGTGGATGGTGTGAGATTCAGGGTCCTGTTGCTGAGCACCCCTAAACTCCCTTTGTTGCAGGTGATGGGCTCCGTCGCGGGACTGGTGGGGAGGGGACCTCGTTGCAGCCAGCTGACCAGGCGGTCCCGAGCACCCCCAGCTCTGCCTGACCTTTGGCTCTTGTCCTCCTTGCAGAAAAGCTGGCGGGCTGCAAGCTGAACGTGGCCGAGGTCACGCAATCGGAAATCGGGCAGAAGCAGAAGCTGCACACGGTGCTGGAGGCCGTGCGGGACCTGCTGCGGCCCCACGGCTGGGCGCCCCAGTGGGCCGTGGATGGTGAGCGGCGGTGGGGAAGGGGTGTCCGGCTCCAGCTCTGTGACAAGCTGTGAGGAGAGGAGAAAGCCAGCGTCCCCACGCTCAGGAACTCATAGTTAGGTGCCTCAGTGACAGCCACCAGTTTCTGTCCCCATCCCCCCGAACCTCAGAGCAGAGTGGGGTTGTTTCTGGTTGGGTACATCGGAGAGACTTCAGAGGACAGACGGGAATTCGGGTTCTACCAGAGAAGCCATGTGGGGTTCTCGCAAAGGGCCCCACCCCAGATACAGAGGGGAGCTGTTCGAGGCCCCGCCAGGGCAGGGAGGGCTGGCGCCGGCCCCCAGACTTTGTCCCCGGAGCATGCCGGAGTCAGGAATGCATGACGTCACTGTTCATCCAGCCTCGCCAGGAGCCAGGGAGGTGAAGATCTCAACCAAGGAAACCGGGGAGATTTTTCCTGGCTTCCCTCCCCCCAGCCCACCCACCCTCAGTGGAGTGCAGCCCAGGGGTGGCTTCAAAGCGCTCCCTGTGTTGTGGTGACACCTGCCCCAGGTTCCTTGACATCGAGTCCTTGGACAGACCCAAGCTGACCCTGCGGGTGGCAGGACCCTGTGGGTGGGGAATCAAGTGCCTTGGACACGGGAAAGCCCCGCACAGCGTGGTGACAGCAGGCGCGCCCGGTCCCTGTCCTGGAGAGGAGCCCAGGGGTCAGGGGGGCGGCAGTCATGGCTCGTGTCCCCCAGCAGCATCGCCCTCCTGGCCTCCCCGGCGGGGACGCTGGTTGCGCAGGGAGAGGGTGTTCCAAGGGGCGGAGATAACCGTGCACGCCGCTGTGACAGCTTCGGGCCAGGACAGTCTGTTTTTCCAGATCTTTCCCTTCCCTGCTCATCTATCTCTTCTTGTCCCCACCCCGTTTTCTCCCTTCGAAGAGCCTCAGGCTTTTTAAAGTGGTTACACAAGTCGCCTGAGCCAACGGGAAAGGAAAACACTGGGAGCTGCGACTGAGCTCACTCCAGATGCTCACGAGCTCTCGCCCCCTTTCCATGGCGTGTGGTTTCTCCCCGCGCTTGTCCTCCGGGGTCTAATGCACACACAGCATCTTCATTGCCTTTGGGACGTGGGCTCAGGGTCCCGATGCAACCGGTCTAAAGAGGCTCCTTCTCCCCCCGCCCCAAGCAATTCACGGGAAGAACCTGGTGGCCATCCTCCACCTCCT
>PVIA01013053.1:0-34282 GCA_004024845.1 Tonatia bakeri | reverse complement strand
TATTCCAGTTGTCCCAATTTTTCCCCCTTTGACCCCCTCCATCCAGCACCCCCACTCCCTCAGGCGATCCCCACACCATTGTTCATGTCCATGGATCATGTGTATAAGTTCTTTGGCTACTCCATTTCCTACACTGTACTTTACATCCCCATGGCTATTCTGTAATTACCTACTTGTACTTCTTAATTCCCTCACAACTTCACCCATTTCCACATACCACTCTCCCATCTGGCAATCATCATAACACTCTCCATATCCATGATTCTGTCTCTGTTCTTGTTTGCTTAAATTATTTTAAGATTCAATTGTTGATAGATATATGTTTTTATTGCCACTTTATTGTTCATAGTTTTAATCTTTTTCTTAATAAGTCCCTTTAACATTTTATATAATAATGGCTTGGTGATGATGAACTCTTAATTTTTTTCTTGTCTGGGAAGCTTTTTATCTGTCCTTCAGATGTCTTTACTGAGTAGAGCAATCTTGGTTATAGGTCCCTGCTTTTCATGACTTTGAATATTTCTTGCCAGTCCCTTCTAGCCTGCAAGGTTTCTTTTCAGAAGTCAGCTGCCAGTCTGATGGGAATTCCCCTGAAGATAGCTATCTGGTTTTCTCTTGCTGCTTCTAAGATTCTCTCATTATCTTTATCCTTTGGCTTTTTAATGATGATGTGTCTTGGAGTGGGCCTCTTTACACCCATCTTGTTTGGGACTCTGTACTTCCTGGACTTGCATGTCTATTTCCTTCACCAAATTAGGGAAGTTTTGTTTCATTATTTTTCAAACAGATTTCTAATTTCTTGCTCTTTCTCTTCTCCTTCTGGCAGCCCTATGATGTGAATGTCGGAATACTCGAAGTTGTCCTAGATGTTGCTTACACTGTCACGTAATTCTTAAGGACTGCGAAGTATTTTATTGGGCCATTTTACTCAGCATATCCCTTCTAATGCTAAATGTTTATGTTAGTTCCAATTTTTCACTTAAATACTGCTTTAGTGATATTCTTATACACTTCTCACTTTTCTGATTGTTTCCTTAGGAGAAATTCTTCAATGTAAAGTGATTAGATAATGTTTTTTCTTAAAAGCTATGCATGTAGCTGGGATTCTCATAACAAAACATCAACAACAATAAAACATCAAAAGTGCATGTTCCACTGTTGAGCAGACATTAAATTTGTCTCTTATCATCCATTAGGTTATGGATCAATTGCTCCCAAAACTCCTATGGGCCAGATATTCTGTGTCTTCTACGCTTTATTGGGAATTCCTCTAACTATCATATTCTTAAAATCTGTGGGTAATGCAATATTACGGCCACTTTCAGGACTTGAGAAATACCTTCAGAATAAGGGAATGAAAGAGGTAATGTTTACTAAATGATTTTTTTTCTTTTTATTTTGTATGCTTGGGTTCATAACCTTACATAGAATAAGCACACAATACTGCATAAATTATTGTTAAAAACATGCTAAACAGATTCTCTCATGTATATATATGCACACATATGTATAAGTACAAGTACATATGTATAAGTACATATGTGTGCACATATATACATATTTTAATGTATATATTTGATATTCTTGCCCAATTTTTTATGGAACTCCTTGATCGAAAGAAAGGGTATTCATCCCTGGCCAACTGGTTCAGTTGATTGGAGTGTCGTCCCATGAACCAAAATGTTTGCATGTTTGATTCCCATTGAGGGCACATACTTAAGCTGTGGGTTCAGTTCCCAGTTAGGGTGTGAATAGGAGGTGACAGATGATGTTTCTCTCTCACATCTATGTCTCTCTCAAAAGATCTACAGTGTTTTATTTTTCTTCTTCAGAAAACAGGAATATTATTTCAAATAATACTTGTAGAATATTATAGTATAAATGCAGTTTCACAGCCATGATTTTATTTGATTCCCTGAACCACCCTATGAAGTATGTAAAACATAACATCTAGATTTTCTAGAGGAAATTATCAACTTGAATTCAATGCTTCTGATCCTAGATACTGAGCTCTTTTATCTCACAATTCCTTTCTTAATACTGCTAGGGGCAAGATATTATTTAAGACTATAGATTATAAAAGTATATAATTAAAACAGGCTGTTTGGAAAAATGTTAGGCAGATTTGCATTGAATTGGGGCAAAGTGAGATAGAGATGACATGAGTGGATAGTCCATTTCTGATATTCCAGAAAGAGATACACAGAGAGGACCGGGACAGGCAAATGTTCTTTCTCATTGCTGGGAGGGTTTGTATCAGGTATTCCTGTGAACTAGGCTGCACTTGAGCAATAACTCCTTATACCTAATTAACCCATTTCAAGTAGATGACTAAGGCAGTGCATTCCTTTCCCTTCCTCTCTGAACTCTTACCCACTGGCTTAAAAGTGATGATTAAAAGGCCAACTTGATGTCTCAACAGACCTGGTCTAAGCCAGCTGCCCTGGGCCTTCTTAGGAAAGAGCAGTGCTGAGTGAGAGCAGGTCCCGGCTGGCATTACTTCTCCAGTCTCAAAGAAGTGGAGTTCAGCCCTGGCTGGCATAGCTCAGTGGATTGAGTGCGGGCTGTGAACCAAAGCATCGCAGGTTCGATTCCCAGTCAGGGCCCATACCTGGGTTGCAGGCCACGGCCCCCAGCAACTGCACATTGATGTTTCTCTCTCTCTCTCTTTCTCCCTCCCTTCCCTCTCTAAAAATAAAAATAAATAAAATCCTAAAAAAAAGCTAACATTATTAAAACAAAAAGAAGAAGTGGAGTTCAGAGAAAGAAACTTCTGGGAGATTATTCAACCACTCCCCTTACAGTGGTGGTCAGTGAATGCTCATGTGCTTGACCTGTTTGTATCAGCAATTCTCTCTTGGGGGTGGATTCTAGGAGGGGTGGAAGGAGAGCCAAGAATTGTGAGCATTCCTGAGAAACCAAAAATCCTCCATGGAATAGTTCAACCAGAGAAGTTTCTTTCCCCTTCAAGGGAGGAGATCAGACCGTATCTGAAAAGACTTTGCCCATTTGTTTTTCCTGAGGCCATGTTATCAACCCCTATAGTTATGTCTGGTATCAAAGACTTGGCCATTTCAGAAACCCAAGATCTTTTGAATGTTGCCTTTCAAAGCCTGCAAAAGGTCAAGGTTGTACCTTATTTAGTGCTTATAAATATGTCTAAACAAAGTCATCAAACAGGGTCACTCAAGTGCACTGGATAATAATGTGACCCAAATAAAACCATATCACTGACACAAAATTCTGAGTCTGCCACCACCATACAAAGCTAAACAAAAGGAGCTATTAACAGCATTTCTCACAGAAAATGAAGTTTATAATATCAACCTCCTCTCATTCTTAAGACTCCTTAACAGGCCCAAAATATATAGTAAAAGTCTGCTATTTCTTCCACTTTCCTCTGTTCTCCTCTATTCTGCTCCAGGTAGGGTATACAGGTTGGCACAGACCCAAAGTTGATACTATTTCCAAATTTCTAGAGAAACAAGATGTGTAAGAATTTTATAACATCAGCTTCATAGCGCTCCAAGTTTAGACAGCACTGCAATCCCCACAACCCAATGTAATCATTGTAATAAGCACTAACATTTAAAGAAATATTTACAATATGTCCCTTTACCATAATAAATAAAAAAGTACATATAGCCCTTAGCATAATGCTCTCATAGGAAAGACTCTATAAACAAAAGTTTAAAACATGTTATTTTAATTGGTTTACTTGTCTGTCTCTCCTTCTTCTCCTCCATGAAAAAATAATTTCCATGTGGACAAACTGTCTTATTTTTATTCTGTGTCTTGAATATCTTTCATGGTACTAACTAATAGATAAAGCTTAATAAATGCTTATTGAGTGGATTTGAATTTTATCATAAAAATATTTAATCTATAGTATTGTAAATGGAACATCCAGTTTTCAGATGGGAAAATACATTTATTTTCTCTTATAATTTAAGGTGTTGGAATATCTCTTAACAAAATATAATTAGTTTGTCTCAAAAGTTAATGTCCTGAACTTCCAGACGGAGACTATCTGTTCTGCACAGGCAAGGGGACCCAGAACTAGAGGTGCAAGTGAGCCGTTCACAAAGGCAAAGAACACTGTAGTCTGAGACCTGGGGGTGAAGGGGAGGAAGAGAGGGGTTGCTTAACATTTAAAAAATGTGAAGTGCAATAACATGCACGAAGAGAGAAAACTGAAATAAAGGGATTCATAAGGGAGGCGATTCATTTGACAGAGCGGGGAAATACTCCCAGATGCAAAGGAAATCTGCAAGGCAAAAGGTGGTCAGGACACACCAAGCTGGAGCCCAGTCAGGAAGGGATCTGTGACAGGCAAATGGTGGTTTAGTCAATGGCTCTCTGACTGCTCTTGGGGTATTAATACCTTCCCTCCTTCCTTCTCCCCACCTCTCCCTCCCTCCCTTCCTCCCTCCCTTCCTCCATTCCTTTTCTTCTGTTTTTTTTTTTTTTTTAGGGACAAATTAAAATTTACATCTTCCTCTTTTTCGTGGTAACTGGACTTGTCATTTTCATCTTTTTGCCATCATTAATTTTCATGTATACAGAGGACTGGTCATACAATGAAGGATTATATTTTACATTCATCTCTTTAAGTACCATTGGGTTTGGTGACTATGTACCAGGTAAGTCAACTGATATTAATCTTAGAATTATATTAGCTTTCATAGCCAAAACTCAACAGGATTTGAAGTAAAAGTATAGCCAGAAATATGGCATTTATCTACCAGAGGCCAAAACAATGGAGAAACTCCAATAACCTGACCATCCATGAAAGATTCCAAAGTAATTCCTTTTCATCCACCTTTCTTCTTGGTTCAGGACACAGAGTATACTAGTTATGGGGAAATGGAACAGTGAAATTTCTCAAAGCATTGCCCTTGCTCATACAAGTATTCAAAGTTTATGTGTAATGGAAACAGTAGGCACAAACGTTGAATCCCATGCAACATGCACATAGTGTCTTTTCCAGTAGATAACTCCATTTCACCTTGGAATAAATACACTGCTTAAGGAAGAAACAAAGATCCTCAGACCCTAGGTATTAATGTACATACCTAAAATTCAACAGTAAAATATCCAAAAGTCTTTTGTATAAAGAATTATTTCTATAAGGCCTTTTTGTGTTTGTAAATTCCTTAAAGGAACAAAGCAAACCTCTAGGCTATATATTTTTGGGAAACTTTTCTATTATTCTTGACTTATCTCTGCCTAAAATTAGAATCATAATATTAGGCATCATTCTTACTATTAACATACTTTTTAAAAATTAGCCTAAAGAACTTCGGTATGTACCCCATTGTGCATACATGCACATGCCTCATAACCCCGCAGAAGAATCAGTATGTGAGTCTCTTCAGCACCGTTCCGTCTGGGTCAGCTTGGACGAGCTCTATGATGAACAGGGCTGAATTGGACCTGACACTACGTAGCAGGGGTGCAGAAACTTTGAACTAGTTGATTCTTCTTTCTGTCAATAGTCACTCAACCAATCTAGCATCCAGCATTCCTTGAGCCTTTCCTACCATATGGAAGTTAGAATAGGAATGTATGTATACTTAGGGATGGCCACATCATTTTTTTAAACAAAATTCGAGTTTTAAAAACTGTCATTATAGCTTATGTTTGTTTACTTTTTAAATCCCTATTTTTTAAATGGTAATGAAAGCAAAAACAAAAAAATCACAGTCAAGTACATCCTAAAGGTTTACAGCACATCTAAACACCCATCTGTCCTGCGAGATACTCAGTCAGCTCGGTATACTTGCATAAATACTTTTCAAACCGTACACAGAAATAGAGCTTTTTTCTCTTCATGTAGTAGGTGTTACAAAATGTCTAATGTAATCTAAATTTTGTAATATAATTCTATAATCTCATTGAATATGATACTCATTTCAGAAATACCACTTTTTAATTCCCAATCAGTCCTTAATAATCAGCGATTATAGAGGATCAAATTTTATAGACATTTTTATGGGTTTATACTAAACCCAAATAGTTTAGCCCATATTATATGGGTTTATACTGTACCCATATAGTGTTATAATTTATGAAGATCAAGAGAAGATCAGAGGCAAAAGTCATCATCCAATAATTTGATTGTGATTTACTTTTTGTTTTTAGGTGTAAATTCTTCTCAGAATTACTCACAAATGTATTCAGTATTTATAATAGTTTGGTGTACATTTGGTCTTACTTGGATTGCTCTTTTATTTACTTTGTTTTCAAAACTTATGGAAATAACTAAAACAAAGCTCACTTGTAATGCGTTATGCCAAGCAAATAAAACATCGCCCGTACCAAGTATTCTATATCTCTGGCCTTCGCTGGCGGAACAATGAAAAAGAGAATCTCAGACTTCTCTTGTGAATAGTGAGACAAGACGAAGCAACAGAGAATACTGTGTTTTTGTCATTAACCTGCCACATGGGTCTACATCCACAGTGAAGTTTTGTAATTCATATTTTATTGGGAATTATAATAAATAAAATACAAAACCTCAACTGTCCTCACTGAAGCTTTCATTTTCAAAAACTTTCAATGTATAATATTTGATATATTCAAAATAATTTATGCAATCACATAAGTTTTAAAAAGTAATAAACTCCTAAGAACTCATCATACAATGTGTATAGTAGCACTAATGACAATAAGACTGAAGGTCTTTTTGGACACCTCCCCAACCCCAACCTCTTGGCTTTCCAGAGGTGATGGCTACATCAATCATCAATCCCTGCTGTCAGTACACAGGTACCAACTTACTTCTTTTTTTAATAATTGTAAAAAATATTTTTTAATTTATTTTTTAGAAAAAGGGGAAGGGAGGGAGAAAGAGAGGGAGAGAAATATCAATGTGTGGCTGCCTCTTGAGTGCCCACTACTGGGACCTGGCCTACAACCCAGGCATGTGCCCTGACTGGGAATCAAACCGGTGGCCTTTTAGTTCACAGGCTGCACTCAATCCACTGAGCCACACCAGTCAGGGTCCAAGTTATTTTTAAAAGTAGTTAATTACTGCTCACACCAGAAGTACATTTGAGTTTCCATTATTCCATATTTTTACTTTAACTAGACATTTTCAGGTTTAAAATTTTGGCCCATATAATGGGTATAAGATGCTATTTCATTATAGTTTTGCTTTGCTTATTCCTGATTACTATGAGGTTGAGTATCTAGTGTTTCTGGACATTCTTGTCTTTTGTGAATTGCCTCTTCATGATTTTTGCCCACTTTTCCCCCTGGGCTATTTGTCTTCTATTTATTTATTTGTAGGAGTTATTTTCTTTTTAATAAATTCTGAATACTAACCCATTTTTATTTACTTATTGTGGGTATTATATCCAATCTGTGGCTCATCTTCCATTCTTGTGGTCTCTCTTGATAAACAGAAGCTCTTAATTATAATGCAGTTCATCTTCTCTCTTATAAATCACCAATTTTCCATTTTGTTTTAGAAATCCTTCCATACCCTAAGGTGACAAAATATTTTCTGATTAATGTACTTAACCAAATTAATTGAGGACCTAACATGGGTAAGTGCCTGCCTAAGTACCGTGAGGAATGTGAAATGAAGATATATAGTCACTGTCTTAATGGTAATTGAGCACTGACTAATACTGGACCCAGAATAATGAATGCCTGCTGTGCGCCAGTCACTGTGGCAAATGTTTCAAAGAACTAAAATGCATTAAGCCCTTATGTGCTGAATACATTGCATTGATCATTTTACCTAATTTTCACAATAACCTTGGAAGTAGATAAATAATATCATTTTACAGATGAAGCAGTAGGCCTATGAAAATGTGTCCAAGTCACTAAGCAAGTCAGACGCTGAACACAGTCTACTTTCAAGTGATAACGACTTGACTTCAATCACGTGCAGAAATTCTGCACTTGCACTTCCCCCAAACACTTTGTTATTGATGTCACACTTTA
This sequence comes from Tonatia bakeri, assembly GCA_004024845.1. Lineage (NCBI taxonomy): Eukaryota > Metazoa > Chordata > Mammalia > Chiroptera > Phyllostomidae > Tonatia > Tonatia bakeri. The sequence continues at coordinate 26,326 of PVIA01013053.1, read as the reverse complement.
TATCCCTTTCTGTTGTGTATCATGAACACATTTTTACAAGGACTCACACTTCCTGGGTTAGATAATTACAATGTTATAGCAAAATATATAACGGTGTGGTACTCACATAAGGATAGACATATAGATTGACAGAATAGAAATAAAACAATGCATTTATGGTCAATCGGTTTTTTAAAGATTAATTTTAAAAACACAATGGACTTCTTAAGGGCAGTTTTAGGTTTACAGGAAAACTGGGCAGAGAGTTCCCAGACACCCCTCATCTCAGTGCGCAGTTTCCGCTATCACTGAAGTCTCTTGTTAGTGCGGCACAGGTAGCACAGCCGATGAACCAACATTGGCATCTGTGCACCAAAGTCCATGATTTGCAGTAGGGTTCTCTTTGTACATCCTGTGGTGGTCAACGGATGTTTGATATGGTGCCAAAACCATTCAAAGGAGAAAGATTAGTTTTTCCAACAAACGGTGCTGGGTCAACTGGATATCTACATGCAAAAGAATGAGTCTGGATTCCTACCTAACAAAACACAAAACTCAACAGGGATCAAAGACATACACGTGAGACCTAAAATGGAAGGAAAGCACCTGAGCGAGTTTTTGTGACATTTCTCAGATATGACACCTAAAGCACAGACGACCAAGGAAACAATAGGTAAATTGATCATCAAAATTAAAAACCTTTATGAGTCAAAATATACTATCATGAAAGTGAAAAGACAATAATAAAAGGATAATAACAAGTGTCGGTGAGAATGCAGAGGAGCTGGAACCCTCTTACCTTGCTGGTGGAACAGTAGAATGACACAGTTGCTATGGAAACAGTGTGGCACTTACTCAAAATGCTAAGTGTAGAGTAGCCGTGTGACCCAGCAGTCCCACTCCTAGGTATATACACAACAAAAATTAAAACACCTGTCCACACAAAAACTTGTAAATGAATGTTCAGAGCAACATTTTTCATAATAGTCAAAAAATGGAAACCCAGATGTCCACAAACTACTGAATAAATAAACTAAATGTCTTATGCCCACACGATGAAAATAGAATTCCTTATTAAAGAGATAAATGCTTTATTTTTATTGTATGATATTTTCATTCAAGCCACCCAACTCCTGGTATATACACCTGCATAAACTGCGGTTCATGGTGAAATAGTTTATACATGTTACTAGTTGCAGGACATTAATCTCACTAAATTAACCAAGCATAGAAAGGTTCTCACGTTCTGTAAAGTTCTTGAATTAATCACAATTATATAAGACTTTTAATTCTACTACATGTATATATCATATTCATTTTTATTGAACCACTGGTGAAGTCATAAATCAGAATATTTGTTTCCTTTGTATTTGAAATAAATATAGCCTTATGTCATCATTCAGACCCACAGCTATGAAATTTTTCAACAGCAATTTAAATGTGAAGCTATTAATTCATTGAAATTGAAACAATAAAGTCCACTAAAAAGTAGTGAAGTGTTTGCAAAAAAAGCCCTGACCAATTATAAGCAAATATCAAAGCCAACAGGGTAGATAGCTACCCAGAGCACACTGAAATGATACGATATTTAGAAAGTGTTAAGTAGCATACTAAAGTATTTTCAAGAGGCTTGCTTACTTTGAGTAATACACCGGCAAGCAGAGACCACAAAGGAATGAAAGGCGAACCAGCAGTATCACTGCCTCCGTATTAACCATCAAGAGCTAAGAGGCCGCCAACAGAAGTATTACAACAATGACAGAACAAAATATCCTGATGAGAACTTGCCAAAATCACGTGCAGAGATACGCCGTGTAATCCCGTTGTCCACAGGTGAATACAACATTCTTGGGAGAATACCGAAAGCCAGTTAACTAAATGAACACACTTCCAGTAAGTGCAACAACGCATTTTGAAAATAAAGCTTAGTGATGAAAGAATAGATGCCTGGCACAGAGTTAGATTTCCAAGAGATCAAATACACCAGAGATGTTGAACAGCATCCAAAATCTCGGTGAGGACGATCTCAGCACAAGGTGTTCAATTTTAAGGTATTTGAAACCTTTTATGTATTCCACACATTTTATTTTACCAGTTCTGTAGTCTAACACCAAAGGCCATTTCCAGGTTATTATAAAATTGTTTAGGATATCTAAACTATACATTCCAAAGTGGTGACTTTGAAAAATTATGGCCACCAGATTGAATACGTTTGAAAACAGGTTTTTTGGCAGTTTCTACAGTGCACATCACCCTCCCAACCAGGCAGCCTCCTTACTTAGCACACCAACTCGGACCCTGTCAACTGGCTTCATAACTTCTTCACCCCTTTCAATGAACAGGCCAAACCAATGTGCTGCCTATCTTTCTTCTGGCGTAAGATGCAGTAAATTATAATGTTTACACACATGAATTCATTTGGAATTGCTTATTAATTACAAACATTTGAGAATATTTTACACAAATTAGCATAGTTTGTAGCTTGGTTTCTGTATTAGTCAAGGTTATAAGAGAAACAGAATATATAGAACCTATACGGATGGTCCCCCACTTACAACAGTTTGGCTGAACGATGTTTTGACTTTGCGATGATATGAAAGAGACACACGTTCAGCAGAAACTGGCGGGGCTATACTTAACATTCAGCAGGTTGGGTGTATCAAATGCGTCTTTAACTTTATCAGGATGCAATCCCATTGTAAGTCAAGGAGCATCTGTATATAGAAAAAGGTTTAGTACAAGGAATTGGCTCATGAGATGGTGGAAACTGAGGAGCCTTGGTCTGCAAACTGGAGACTCAGGAGAGCGGGTGCCATAGTTCTGGTCTGAGTCCAAAGTTCTGAGACCCTGGAAGACAATGTCCCAGATCAAAAGCAGTCAGAGAGAGTAAAATACCCTTACCCTGTCTTTTGCACTAGTCGGGCCTTCGACAGATTGGAAGAAGCCCACCGCAGTGGGGAGGAGGATCTCTCATTCAGTCCCAGTTCAAAGGTTAACCTCACTCAGAAACCCCCCACAGACACACCAAGAATAACATTTACCTCAATATCGGAGTTCCCTGCCTCCTGGAGAACTTGACACATACAATTAACCCTCACAGTTTCCCTCAGAAAATGCTCTATCAAAAGGGTAATTCATTCCTATTAACCCTTAAGTGAAATAATCAAAATAATGAAGTTGTATAGAAGCCCCTATTATTAGTTATATATAGGAATGTACTCACATACTTATGAGCAAAATATAATTATTACCCTCACTTTACTGATGTGGAAATTGAGGGTAAATAGCTTGCCCAGGATTCCCCAGCCAGAAAATGGCAGGGTTGTTGTTTGAATTCCAGTCTCTAACATGAGAGACCCCACCCTTAACCAGGTCACTCTCTCTGTAGTATGGAAGGCACATCTGGGGGCTGTGCACTGTGATGGTGGGGGTGAACATGTTGGAATGACTTTTAGTGCTTTTATAGATAATAAATAAGACTAGGGTTGACTTCATTCATTCATTCATTCATTCATTCACTGGTAGAAGAGCTTGGGTGGGAATGTATAAAGGAATGCAAGGAGCTTTTCAGCTTGGTATCTTCTATCTCAACTACCCACATTACTACATTTCATCCTCACATAAATAATAATGACAGTAACAGATTACATTTGCCCGGGATAGGCGACATGAAGGGTGAAACGAGTGTTGCTAATTGATTCACAGAAACCATAGATAGCGCAATAGTGAGAGGTGGCAGTCTTCGCCCTCCCAGGTCTTCCTTTCTCGCCCACACTGGGAGACGTGCGTAGGCTCCTCCCAGCCTGCTATCGTCAACAGATTGGGCTGATGCGTTTGTCACGGGGAAACATGAAGACATGAAGGGTAAGAAGTGTCCCCCTCATCCATGGTCTCCGGGCATGTGGCTGGGAACAGGAGGAAAGAAAACCTTGTACCTACCAACATTTGTCAGCCCTACAATAAATTCTGATTGAAAAACTCCTTAACTTTTTTTGAGAGGTTCATTGATTGTTAACACTTTAATGTAATAGAAGAACCTTGCCTTTCTAAAACAAGCACACCCTCATTACTGAGGGTGTGAAAACACTGAGAGACACTAACGTCAACTGAGTCCCCTTAGCCAAGTGAGGGGACTGGCTACAGCGCTCTGCGTAGGGCTCATTACCTAATCAGCTGGCTTCCCAAAGCAGAACACCTTCTAATTTCTTAGACATTCTCTTCGACCCAGCCTTCAGCTTTTGCGGTCTTTTATTGGTAAAGGTTTGCCCACACCTTAGGGAAACTACTAGAAGGAAAGGCTGAGTTTGGGAAGAAGGTCCTTAAAGCAAAGATGAGCACTTTCCTGGGTAAACGTTCCAATTGCAACTGTGGAATTAACAGAGCTGAGCACTGAGTGTTTCAGAAGGCAAGAGAGCCATGGGTTCCCTCTATCTTTGGAGGATCTCAGATTAAAAAAAAAATTAGTGATAAAATAGAGTTACAATTCCTGAAGTATAGCATGTCTACACTTAATAAATATCTTTAATGCAGAAAAATAATGCAACCTAATTATGCTATTTAGAAGATAATTACAGCATTGGCAAAAGTGGTATAATCACAATACATGACGGGGTTGGAAATCAGTGTACTGAGACACAAGGATAGAACTGTAGGATGAAAGGCATCATCTCACAGTGTGCTCAGTGCGTCCCTTTTGCAGACCCACATGTGAGGCCCTCACAGCCATGGGCCTCAAACAACTGGTATCTCAGTTGCCCATTAGGAGAGGGCTGGGCCTGACTCGCATGACCCAAGAAACTGATAGACCTCAAACTCAGTTTGCAAATGATGATATTGCTTCTGAGACACTCCTGCCTCCTCCCACTGACTCTCCTCCTAAGAAAAAACTTTTGATGGCATGTTTTAGGTGTTCATGACTCGGGAAGTTATATAACTGGGCTCCTCGTGGGAATGACCCTGAGCACTTTATTCTTCATAGGAATTTCTTTTGATCCCACAACACGATCCTTGCTGCAGAAACTGCAACAGTGCCAACTAACTTCTGGAAGCACACCAGTTGGGGTTCAAGTTCTGCTCCACCGTGACTAATTAAGTGACCTTGAAAAATTACCAACCACTCCAAGCCTGCATCTCAACTGAAAAATGAGGATGATAATTGTCCCTATTTCGCAGGGTGGTCTGCAGATTAAAATGAGTTACTGCAAGTAAAAAGCACTAATAAGCTGCCTGATGTCTGGCTGGTACTGAAGAAACATTAGCCACAGTTACTGTTATTCTTTTCCCAGAGTTACACATTCAGATTTCTCCAGAAACAGGGTTTTATGTGGAAGATGTGAAAACTTTCAAAATAAATTTTTGCTACTTTTTGATATTTTTAATGTTTTACTTATTTTAAAGGGGGTTGGAGGCACAAAGTAATCTGATGCCCTTACGTAGTACCAAACTCAGCCTGCAGATGTCAGTATGAACTCAAATGATGAGAGGAAGTGTTAAATAGTATTGCAAATGCACAATCACCATTCTTTGATTTTAGAAAGGTAATAAACAGATCCGTTTCTTCGACTTCAGAGGACATTGCTTCATAAAAACAGCAATGAAAAATATGTAACAAGTGTATGAATCTGGAAGTTGGACACCTTCAGCCACAAATAAAAATATGGAAGAAGGGCTGTATTTAACACTAGCTCTTGGGGAAAAATGTTATTTACATGATTGTGACATGTAGCCTGAGGGTCTTCAAAAGCTATTCAAGAAATCAAAGCCCGCACTAACGTGTTCCTCGTTCTGCCAGCTGTGCAGGACTCATTTAGAGCCCTTTCTACTCAGAGGAAAATCGGACAAAATAATTGTTCCACATCTGTGAAAACCACGTAGAAGTAAATCACTCCGTACAGCGGCCCAGATTTACTATGGCTTTTGGTACAGAAGCCTCAAGAAGTTTTCCCTTAGAGGGCACTGTCGCCGATTTTATTCATTCAACCAATATTTATTGAGCACCTACTATGTTTCAAGCAATTCTCTAATTTCGCCTTTATTTTATTTTTTCCATTACCATTTAGTCCCCTCATACTCCCTTCCCCTCAGCAGTCACCACACTTCTGTCCACGCCTGTGAGTCCCTTTGCCTTTTTGCTCCGTCCCTCTGTCCCCTTACCTCCCCGCCCCACCCTACCCTCGTCCGTCATCCTGCTCTCCACCTATGAGACTGTTTCAAGCAAATTTGACTTGTGGGAATACAGCTGTGAACAAAGTAATCAAAATCCCTCCCTTAAGGGGTTTGCGGTTTAGGAAACAAAGATAGGCAGTAAGTACAATAAATAAAAAACAAATTAAAATAGTATATCAGAAAATAATTTCTACAGATTAAAAAGGGGGACCATTTAATACGCAGTGGTTAGTCTGGTCATGCTGAGGCTGTGACAAACTTGAAGGGAGTGAGGGGGCAGCCAGGCAGTGCGTCTGGAGGGAGAGCGCTCCAGGCAGAGGGGCCAGCAAGACCTTGGGGCCAGCCAGAGGCTAGTGTGGCTGACCCAGGGTGGGATGGGGACTCCTGAGGATTTTCGGTGCAATCATGATGTGATCCAATTTATGTTTTAACAGAATCTTTCTAGTTGCCCTGTGAAGAATAGACTGAAAATGTGAAAAGGGCAGAAACCAGTCAGGAAGCTTTCATATTACTCTAAGTTAGAGACTGCTGTTTGGAGAGAGATTCAGGAAGACTGTCTAAAGGCTGATGTTCAAGCAGAGATCTCTGGATGCTTCTGGTGCCTAAAAAGGTCTAATAAGTTAAGGATGAAGCTGTTTTAAATTAGAGTCTATTCTAAAAAAATCAACTAACCAACCAACCAGTGAGCCTCGTCATACTTTTAGGCTAATGGATTTCTTCTCATGAACAAATTATAGCTGAAGTTCACAGAAAATAAACCTTATATCAGTGCAAACAGTAGGGGCAGAAAAAAATGTCAGCATGAAATATACATTGAGCTCAGTAATTTTTATGGTAGACAAAATGCAAGGTTTCTTCTGACTCTGGCAAAAATATTGGGATCAGAGTTCCCTCAAAATAATTTTCTATTTTCTCTGGAATCCTAGTTTTTGTTTTTTTAAACACACTTATATCAGAAATACCAACACAGTAGGTTTTAAAAAATTAATAGATGTTTTAAAAATTAAATTTATTGGGGTGACATTGGTCAACAAAATCACATAGGTCTGAAGCACACATTTCTATGATACATTATCTGTTCATTGCAGTGCGTCCACCACCCAAAGTCAAATCTCCTGTCACCAAACATTTGAGCCCTTGGCTCTTTACTGCCCTCACTCCCCGTTTCCCTCTGCTACCCTCCATATGGCTGTCTATGCCTGTGAGTTTATATTTATTTGTCTTATTTATTCATTTGTTGCTTTCAGTTTCATATCCCACTTATGAGTAAAATCATATGCTTTTTGACTTTTTCTGTCTAGCTTATTTCACTTAGCATGATATTCTCAAGATCCATCCATGTTGTCCCAAATGGCAATATTCCATCTTTTCCTATGGCTGAGTAGTATTCCACTGTATGGATGTACCACATCTTTATCCAATCATCTGTTGAGGGACACCTAAGAGCAGTTTTAGTTTTACAGAAAAATGGAGAAAATAGAGATATTCCATGTACCTCCTCCTTCTCTCCTCTCCAAAGCAGTTGCTTCTCTTTTTAACATTTTGCATTATCATAGTACATGTTACATTTGATGAACTGATACTGATACATTACTATTGACTAGAGTCCACAGTTTACATTAAGATTCACTCTGTGTGGCAGTTCTGTGAGTTTCGACAATGCATAATATATCCACCATTATTGTGTGATGCAGAAGTTCCACTGCTCTAAGAATCCCCTCTGCTCTGTCTATTCTTCCCGCCCTCTCCGCTGAAACCTCTGCAACCCTGAGCTTTCCTGTTTCTATAGTTTTGCCTTTTCCAGAATGTCATATAGTTGGAATCATATAATATATATGTAACCTTTTCAGACTGGCTTCCTTCACTTACTAATGTGCATTATAATTTCACCTGTATCTTTTCATGGCTCAACGGCTCATTTAATTGTACTGATGGGTAACATTGCATGCGTGGATGTGTAATTTCTTTATCCATTCACCTATTTGGAAGTCATGAAAAAAACAGATAAAAACATTGGTGTGCAGGTTTTTGTGTGAACATATATTTTAACTAATATGGGCAGACACCGAGGAGCACTAATGCTGGATTATATAGTAAGACTGTTTACCTTTGTAAGAAACTGCCAGACTGTCTTGCACAGTGCCTGTATCATTTTGTATCCCACCTCAGTGAGTGAGAGTTCTTGGTGCTCCACATTCTTACCAGCATTTGACGTTGTCAGTAGTTTTAATTTAAGCCATCCTAATAGGCATGTAGTTTTATTTAATTATTGCTTTAATTTATAATTCCCTAATGACGTTTAATTTTGAGCATCTTTTCCTAAAGTCATTTGCCATCTGAATATCTTCTTTGATGAGGTGTGTGTTTAGATCTTTTGCCCATTTTTTAAATGTAGAGTTTTAAGAGCTTTTCCCCTTTAGTATATTTTGCATGTAAGTCCTTTACTGAATGAATTTTGCAAATATTTTCTCCCAGTCTGTGGCTTGTCTTTTCATTCTCTTGTGATTGTCTTTGCCAGAGAAGCAGCTTTCAATTTTAATGAAAGTCCATCTTACCAAATATTTTCTTTCATGGATTGTGCTTTTGGTGTTGTGTATGTAAAAACTCATCACCAAACCCAAGGTCACCTAGATTTTGTCCTGTGTTATTGTCTAGAAGTTTTCTTCCAGAAATCTGTTGAAATCTCTTGTCTGCTAATGGCCTTCCTGCTTTTCTTCATTAGTCTAGTTTACCAGAATAGAGTATTGAAAAATACAGGAGATGGGCACTTTTTTGTCTGCCATTGTATTTTAAAATAATTTTTGGTATGTAAATTATGTGGATTTTGCATATTTATTTTTATTCTAACATGGCACTCTTATGATTGAGTCTCAGTTGATTTAATGTTTTAGCTGTTCTTGGTTTGTACAGGGTTTTAGGCATTTTCTTAGGTATAATGTTTGACCTCCTTTCTAGAATTTATTACTCCTTTACCTTTATGCATCAAATGTTTCAGAATCATGTTTCAGTGGTAATTAAAAGCAACTTAATTTTTTTCTTGTGTATCTCTGGTTATTTCTAAAAGATAACCTTTATCAAGAATGTGGATTTTAAAAATTTACTTCTAGTTTATGAAGCGTTTTCTCAAAAATAGATGCTCAGTTTTAGCAGATGGCATTTGGTAGAAGATAATTTTTCAAAATGATCATGGAGGTTTTTTCTTCTTTGTATTCTGCATTTACCATTTAAATTCTATTTTCTCTTTTTCTCTGAGGATGTTTCTCTGATAAAACTCAGTGCCCCAGAATGAAAGGTTGTACATTTTAGCTTTTAGAGGGCCCCTAGAATAGTAGCCTGATCCCCTTCTGGTCATCTAAAAGCAAACTCACCAGTTACTACAGCTTTATCCATGTGCATTCTCAAATATTAATGAACATCTTTAGGCTGTTGCATTATTGTGGTTAGTCTCTAAAAGGAGACACCAAAATAAACATTGGAAACAGAAGGGTCTAAAGGAAATAACTATGGTTCCTGGAAAAAGGAAAAGCCTGATTGGTCTCCTGAGAATCTTCATGAAAACATTCCTTCTCAAAGACAAGAACTGGATGATAGGAAAAACAAATAATCAACACATTTTAAAAAATCCTTTGGACATGAAAACTATTATCTCCAACCACCCAAAAATTAATAGACAGTTAGAAGATAAAGTCAAGAAAATATTCTATGAAGTAGAACAAAAAAGACAAAGACTCACACATTTTTGACTTCTGGTCAAGATAGCAGTATAGGTAAATATGGCTTGCCTACTCGCACACCACATCAAAATTACAATTAAATTATAGAACAACCGTCACTCAGAACCATCAGAAATCAAGCTGAATGGAAATCTAACAACTATGGAACTAAAGAAACCACATCCACCCAGACTGCAGGGACTGAGTTAGTGGAAGAAATTTCTAGAGTCCCAAGAAGTTCCTTTTAAAGAACCCACACACCAACTTACTCAGCCTCATTCCTCCAAGCTCCAGCACCAGGGGCGCAGCTTGAAAGGCACCAGTCGCATACAGGGAGGAACTGATGGGCCTGGCAAGGTGAGAGCTGAGGGACAGCTTTCTTGCAGACAGAAAGGAGGCAAAGCCACAGAGCTGTCAGGTGCGTACCATATCTGAGATTCCATCAACCTGGCTAACACTGTTTGCCCCTCCTTGGGGATCTGCTGAGGCTCTGTCCCACCTAACTTACACCTGTTAACGGTGGTTTTTCCATGTGAATGGCTGGTCTTAGTCATGCTTCATAACTTCCTAAATCCTTTCAAACAAGCAACAGCTGGTCTCAGTGAGCACCTAGGCCAATACTTCTTGCTAAGTGGCATCAGGCCCAGCACTAGCAGCAGCCAGCCTAGATTCACAGCTTGGCTTCATCTGGGAATCTCCAAGCCTGCACAAGTAGCAGCCATCTCAGGTTGCTTGACAGCTCAGGCAGGGTGGTCCCAGCGCAAACAAGTGGAGGCTGACCTTGGCCTGCACTACCCAGGAAAACCTAGAGCCTGCACATCCATTGGACAGCTACAGATCATTTCAGAGCACTACCACCCTACTCCTGCATAGCTGATCCTCCATGGAGGGCAGAGGTTGGTGGTCAGTGGTCACAGACAATCCTTGCAACTGATTGGCCTGGGTAAATCCCTTCCATTGATCTGCCAACAGCAACCAAGACTCAACTACAAGAGGGTGGTGTACTCAGTACCTTGAGTACCCAGCTTGGGTGGCAGGGGAGTCTGTGCCACTGGACACCTTTAGGACACTTACTACATTGGGCCATGATATCAAGACAAAGGAGTCAGAGCAGTTCTACCTAACACATAGAAACAAACACAGGGAGGCCGACAAAATGAAGAGACAAAGACATGTGGTGCAAATGAAAGAACAGATCAATACTCCATAAAAAGAATGAAACAAAATGGAGATAAGTAATCTATCAGATGCAGAGTTCAAAACACTGTTTATAAGGATGCTCAAGGAGCTTAGTAAGGACCTCAAGCATAAGAAGAACCAGTCAGAAATGAAGGGTACACTAATTGAAACAAAGAACAATTTACAGGGAAACAACAGTAGATTAGATGAAGCCAAGAATCAAATCAATGATTTGGAACATAAGGAAGCAAAAAAAAAAAAAAACCCCAAAAAACACACATAAAAAAACAACAGTCAGAACAACTAGAAGAAAATGAATCCAAAAATATGAGGATAGTATATTTGTAACAGAGTGCAGCCAGGGGGACCCCATGTAGGGATTTGTAATGGGGTCCAGGACTCAGGGAGTCCAGAAAATATTTTAAAAATATGGGATGTCCTCACCCCCACAGGTCTGAACTGGGAGATGGGATACATAGAGCAGGGCCATTGAGAGCTGTTTAGCATAGCAACAGTTTTGCAAATAACCTCAGGCATGGTCATTTAACATATCTATAAGTTTTACCTGGTTTCATGGATATGTTAAATAGCTGTGGTCAGCCTTTGAGCCAGGGGTATGGGAATGACTTTCACCCCAAATGTAACTGGGAGGCAACTACGTGCCTGCGTGAGAACTTGGAGATGACTGGCTCCACACCATGGGGCCATGCCTGCCTGGACTTACTATGGCAGCCGAGAAAGGCTGGAAAAATACAGGAACGCTGGCAGGTGTAACTGATTGTGGGAGGAGTTGGAAATGGGGCTGAAGAGGAAGATTGGCTCTGGGATTTAGACCCAGGTGCAGCAGCCATGCTGGATGGTTGGGACTGTTGGGGACCGCCCTGCCTGGTCTCAGGAAGTTGTAACCTCCCGTGACTTAGGCTGAGTGAGAGCCTCCGACCAGGAGCCACTAAGGAGACAAAACTTATTTCCCTGGCATAAACGCTGCCTGTTCTGTGCCTGGCCTTCAATGCTTGATCAGTCAGCCAATGACGGGTAACAATTCTCTAGGAAAGAGAATGAACCTAAGACAGGCGTGATCATATGAAGGCCTCTGGGAAGAGACTCACAGGGCTGTGGAAATGAAGGGGTGATTGATATCAACCCCTGCCCCCTCTGCTTTGTCAAAGCCTGAGTCTTTTTTCTTAGATGTGAGAAATCCAAGTCTCCTGGCTGCCTCTGTCTCCTGCCCTTCTCAGGGCTAAGCAAACAGGCAAAGGGGCAGCTCAGACCAGAGACAGCAGACCCCCGGGGGTAATCAGGCCTGGGACATAGAATATGCAAGATCCTGTGAGATCTGTTTGCTGGAGGATGTTATTAACTTGGAATTTGAAGGCACAGACAGGAAACCTTTGGAAACTGTAGTCCTTTCATATGTTAAAACTCCAATCTCTGCCCAGAATCACCGCCGGAGTTCTGTTAGCATCTTTGTAAGTCACCCATTCACCTTTGATCCTTTCTACCAGACTGTAAATCCACAAACTGAGTCTACTTTCTTAATAAAAATCTGCTTGGGAATAAAGACAAGATGCTTTCCACTAGAGAAAGTGGCCATGCTGTCTCTATTCTCCTGCAGAAACTTCTTTGTCTGTGTGTATGCCTTTCTTGTGTTTTGAGAAGCATCTGCAGCAGGGATGGATACTACTGGATGGTATCCTCCACATGGGACCACATGGCTTTGGGGTGCTCCCTTTTGTCATGTGGCTTAGGAAGCAGGAGAGACCTTGCTGGGAAGAAAGGGAGTGAAAGTACTCTTGTTGGTGGGCCATGAGAAAGTGCCACATGGTTTTGGACTAACTGGAGATCTTGGTGGTGACACAGCTGATGATGCTAGGAACTGAGGGGCTACCTGAGCCACGAACTTCCACTTCTTTTCCTGAGATTCAGTACCCTGAACTGGCAGAGGGAGAAGGAAGAACTACGTGCATTTGTGGGTAATTCTAAAAGACTTTCATATTTTAATGAAGACATTAAGTCATTCCTCTAAGTCTGTATAACTTTTTTAAACAAATAATTCCTTTCCTTTTCACCAATATCTGGCATTGAGAGATGTCTTTCCCTGGCAAAAGGCAAGGTGAACCTAGTATGGGGGGACCCTGGAGCACAAAGGGGGATCCATTCAGTATAAGTCTATCGTTCACCAACCCCCCACCCCCCAGTCTGTTCTGTAACATAAGCAGCCTCTGGGACAACTTCAAGCATTCCAACATTTTATCATGGGTGCCAGAAGAAGAAAAAGAACAAAAAAATTGGAAATCTATTTGAAAAAATAATGAAGGAAAACTTCCCTAATTTGGTGAAGGAAATAGACATGCAAGTCCAGGAGACTCCCAAACAAAATGGATGCAAAGAGGCCCACACCAAGACACATCATAAGCAAAATTCCAAAGGTTAAAGATAAAGAAAGAATGCTAAAAGCAGCAAGAGAAAAGTAGTTAGTTACCTACAGGGGAGTTCCCATAAGACTGTCAGTTGATTTCTCAACAGAAACATTGCAGGCTAGAAGGGACTGGCAAAAAATATTTAAAGTCATGAAAAGTGTTAGGTTCAAGGAAGTGTGCTGTAGCGGCCAGAGTCTAGTACTCTTGCTGGTGGGCCAGGAGAAAGTGCCACATGGTTTTGGACTAACTGGAGATCTTGGTGGTGACACAGCTGATGATGCTGGGAACTGAGGGGCATCTCTTAGAAAACAGGAACAGGGAAAGTGCTGACAAGGTCCCTGTGAGGCCGAGAGCTCAGCACAAAGTTGAGTGAACATCCTGCATTCCATGAGTTAGAGACCCTTATCAGATGTTTTTGTTTGAAATTCTCCACTGAGCTAAACCCTTCCCCTGTTGCTATGCTGTGCACGGTTTTTCTAGCAGACTGCTAACTGCCACGTCTGCTCTGTAACCTTGCTTGCTTGCTGCGTGCAAATAGAAGGGCTGGGCTGTAAGCGTCAGGCGCAACTCCCGTTTGCAGCCTTTCTTTAGGCACCTCGGGAGTTCGCCCCTGCGCAGGTTACACTTGGCCAATAAAATAACATCTTTGGAAACCTGAAAGTCTCCGGCGTTTGATCTCTTGCTCTCTGAATACAACAAAAAGCGGGGACCTATAGCCAACATTGTTCTAGCCAGCAAAGACATCATTTAGAATGGAAGGGAATAAAGAACTTCCCAGATAAGAAAAAACTACAGGAGTACATCATCACCGAACCATTATTATGTGAAATGTTAAAGGGACTTATTTAAGAAAAAGAAGATCAAAACAATGAACAATTAAATGGCAATAAATACATATCAACCAACAACCAAATCTAAAAAAACAAAATATACAAACAAGAAGAACAGAGATAGAATCATGGATATGGAGCGTGTTTTGATGGTTGCCATATAGGTGCGGGGCGCGTGGGAATGGGTGAAGATGTGAGGGGATTAAGAAGTACAAATAGATAGTTACAGAACAGCCACGGGGATGTAAAGTACAGTACAGGAAATGGAGTAGCCAAAGAACTTATACTCATGACACAGGGACATGAACAATGGTGGGGATTGCCTGAAGGAGTTAGGGGTGCTGGGTGGAGGGGGGCAGAGGGAGAAAAATTGGGACCACTGTAATAGCATAATCGATGAAATATAATTAAAAATAAAATGTGCAAAAAAGACATACCTTTTTTGACAAAAAATATGAGATTTAGGGGGTCTAGCTAGGAAGCCTATCATCCCAGTAAGGGGTGTTCCAATAGGAAACTATAGCATGGCAGAATTTTCCAGCGATGAATAAGACAACTTTTCACATTGAAAGGGTCACGAAGGGCCTGGAACAGTGAATAAATGAACATCCCATATATTGGATCATTACCATAAAATTTCACGGGGAAAAAAATCTCTAAAACTGGGTCTAGAAGCATATGGAACAACGCCATCAAAGCTGTCAGGAAGAAATAATTTTCAACCTCATCTCAAAATTCGAGTATCAATCATCTCTGGCCTGCTCAGTGAGGACACAAATTCCTGAGTAGAGCTCTGGGTATTTATCACTGGAGAAGCAGCTGCCTTGGCCCAGTGGACAGGGGCAAATCCACAATCCCAAGCCTGGTGAGTCTGCAGGGCACGGCTTCCTCCTGCATAAAAGTAGGTGGGGGCGCCAAGGGGAAGACACTTGACAGTAGCGTTAGCAACCGCTTTATAGTTATTCTTAAGGCCTTCGAAGACACTTGTTTCTTTTTAGATATTATGTCTACATTCAAGTAGTTGTTTGTAGAACAAATGGTGTTACTTTAAGTGTTGGCCTTGGGGACTAACGGGCTAGGGTTTCACTGGGCATGGGAAAATGAAAACCCAGATTTCCGCATAATCTAGTTAATTGGAAATTCTTTAATAAAATGAATACCAGAATTTAAAAAATTAAAATAGGAAGCACAAAAGCTACATCTGCCTGAACATACTGCTTGAGAAGGAATTGGGCATTGTTTTTCTACACCTTCTGGGGTCAGAAAGAAAAGGTGGCTAGAACAATGTCTGAAGGTAGTTTCTGTCTGAAGGTTTCAATACGCCAGAGGCCCCACCTTCAGCGTGAGGCCCCGCCCTTGCAGTGAAACTCTGTCTTGAGCAAATCATGAGGCAGGAAGCTGGCAACCGACACACTCCAGGAATCCGGCTGCTTTGAGGATGGTGAAGTAGGGAGGGGGAGGGGAGGGATGAGTCCCAGTTAGGGTACTTGGGCTCCTTTTTAATCTCTTACTAACATAGTCTTGACCTCCTACATCCTTTATACTTTCTATTTCTCTCCTGGATTTAATTATTTTATTGCTCCTATTATGCTTATTTATTCTTTTTTAAAGGAATTAAAATTTTAATTCTAAACCATTTTTATAACAGCATTTTCTCTTGAAGCATTGTATCACAGCAGGCTACAACTTTGGGATAAAAAGCAACTGGTATACTGTCCCAAACAAGGTTCCCAATAAGACCTCTTATTGATTTATCCCCCCCCCTATATATGTCTCCCAAATAAAGTTATTGGTCAAAAACATGAAATAGACTCACCTGCTTATTTTAAGCATATTACAAAGGAAACCGGACCATTTCTATTTGTCTACTTTGTACAAAAAGGCTACACTAATTCATAACTACTCCCTAACAAAGTGTAACATGTTTATTTATTCTTATTTTAGTATGCCACTTTATATGATTTTTTACTACGTTTACTCGAACAAGCATTTTAGGTTGATATATATTCTCTCAGCTACTTTAGTCTGTAGTTTATAACCTGTGAGTCCTATTTACCACTTGAAAAGTACAAAGTAACATCTCTCCCACCAATGTTGTGATCACACTACTGGGGGGGCATCTGTGGTGGTGAAGGGGCTTCCCTTCCTCCCTGGGGTTGCCCTCCTGGAGGTGATCCCTTGATGTCCCTGAGAAGCACTTCCTGTCCAAAACACTAATCTTGGTCCTTCCGGCTTTGTCCCTGGAACTGGAACTAGACAAGTCCTCCAGGACTGTGGGGTGATCTGGGGTGAATCAGGCCTGGGCTCTAACGTTACAGCTTTTCATGTTCACTCTTTCAGACCATTTCTCTCAGGAAGATGGCATCAGGATAAGACCTTCTGCTACATGTGGCAGCAAAAAAAAAGAGGGAGCAGTCGAGTGATATTTGGTCGTGTTCACTGAGAAGAGGTTTGGAAATACACAATTAGGAGGCCTGAACTTGAATGAAAATTAGAATAGTCTCACTTATTTTTTAAAAATATATTTTATTGATTATGCTGTTATAGTTGTCCCAGTTTTTTCCCTTTGCCCCCCTCCACCCAGTACTACCATTACCTCCAACAATTGCCCCACTTAGTGTCTATCCATGGGTTATGCATATAAGTTCTTTGGCTTCTCCATTTCCTATACTGTTCTTAACATCCCCATGTCTATTTTGTCCCTACCATTTATGCTCCTTAATCCTTGTACCTTTCCCCACATTCTTGCCCTTCCCCCTCCCAACTGACAACCCTCCAAATGATCTCCATTCTATGATTCTGTTCCTGTTCTGCTTGTTTGCTTAGTGGGTTGTTTGGATTCAATTACTGATAGTTGTGAATTTATTGCCATTTTAATGTTCATTGTTTTGATCTTCTTTTTCTTATCTAATTCCATTTAGTTTTCATATAATAATGGCTTAGTAATGATGAACTCCTTTAGGTTTATTTTATCTGGGAAGCTCCTTATCTGCCCTTCAATTCTAAATGATAGCTTTTCTGGATAGAGTAATCTAAGTTCTAGGTCCTTGCTTTTCATCACTTTGAAAACTTCTTGCCAGTCCCTTCTAGCTTGCAGTTTTTCTTACTTATTTAACTGGGAGAAAAAAAAAAACCATCCATTTTTATGAAACAGTTGATTGATAATTAGAAATAATGTGTATAAGGAACCCAATGAAAATAGCTCCATAAATTTTGTACATGGAAATTTCTACCTTTATTGAAATACATGGTGGAAAAAACATGGAAACACACTTTTTAGAATGAACTTCTAGTTATACAAATGCTGGTGTGGATCCAACATGGGCTGAGCCTGATGTGGGGCAGGTGGGCACGTAAAGTTGAGATATGAATTATCTTTTAAAATTATTTTTCTTAATAACAATTATAGTTAAGTAAATTTCGATGTGGAAATGCAACTCACATGAGGGGGGCATGGAGAAACATCTGGTTGTTTTTCTGTTCCTTCTAGGGTGGGCCCTTTTGAAAGGGCTCTGGGAAAACCTCTGCAATTTGGAGGGAGCACACCTACTATGCATCTTGCTTTTCAGCATCTGTCTTCTGTCTTCCCTTCTTTTTTTCCAACTTCTATTTCAGATGTGTCCTTATTTAGCTTTAATTCCATTTCATGAAGTAATTTGATTATCAAATTAAATAGAAGAGCAATCCAGACCAGACCATGGATAATCCAAATTAATAATACAATTGAATAAGTGATGCTGTTAGTCTCTTTCATAGGATTTGAAGCTAAAGACAGAAAGCAAATAACGTGCAAATAGTCAGATGGTAACTTTTTCCCATAACATTTTCTTTCTATTTATTAATACCTAGAAAAATGCCCCCTTTCATCCTGAAAACAAATTAGAACTTAAAAATAAAGCATATCTAAAATTATCACTGCTTTCAAGGAAAGAATATACTTTAAATTGCAGATATTAAGATTTTTTTTTTAGAGCACATGGGCATTGAAAAATTATCCTCCCCTTTGAAAATTATCCTTTTAAATATTGTAATAAGTATAATATTTTGTTATAAGGTAATTTATTTGTCATTGCTACTGCTAGAAACCATTAAAATGAAGGAAGAAAAATATAAATATATAATAAAATTATTTAAAATGGAATTCAGAACTTGTTAACAAAAATACAGCATATTTCACTGGGCCACTTATTTATATTTCTGAGTTTAAAATTCTATAAACTCATTGCTTTCTATAAATTCATAACACTTTGAAAAAAGAAAAGAAAATCACTTATATGTAATTCAATCATCGTAACACTGCAAATACTACAACTTCTGTAGTCCCTTTAGGTTTTGTCATTTATCGTTCATGATTAGCAATTTACATGTGTGAGGAGGCTGAAAGAGCATAAACGATGTCAAAGAGAAGGGACTGAAGACAAACAACACAAACATGGTTTGATTTATCACAAGAATATAATCTCACTGTGCTTATTAGAGCATAAAATAACAAGGAATATTATAAATTATCAGACATTAAATTACTCAATATTCATTTATAATCTATAATTTAACAAGCAAAGACTGATGGGAACATAACTCTCAGAGGATAAGTATAATTGGTAGTCTATACCCATTTTTGGTTTCAGATGATATTTGGTTAATGACACCCATGCACATGTACACACACACACCAATAAGAGCAAAATATACCTAAGACTGGGAGTCCAATCTATTGCCATAATCTGAATATATATTTTACTAACAAAGGGCAAATGTAAGGAACTGCTGATGCAGTATGTAGAAATACACAAGATATTGCCATGTTCACACTAACAAAAAAAACTTTACTTTAAGCTACAATATCACCGATTCATTTTTTTAAAAAGTCTGAAAACTGAGGACATGTAAAAGAACCCTAAATGAAGTAAATTCTAGGAAATGAGAAGGCCTTCCTATGAGAGAAGATATTCATGGCTGCTTTCTTTCCTACAGAATGGTACCCACTATGGGTACCCCAAACTCAAGAAAGGTTGTCCACTGTAGCCTGGAAGAAGGGCAGGAGACCCGAGGGCATCTACCTGCAGCACATCAGGCTTTCACTGAGTGAAGGCAGCAGTTGACAAAAGGGAGAAGCAGGTGTGCAGAGAGCAAAGAGAACACCCCAGGAACCCAAATAGTCATGGCGAGGCTGTCCACTGGAGAAAATCCTCCATTATTGTGCAGAGCATCAGTGGGTCTCAGCTCCCATGCCTTCCTGAAGGGTATGTCTTGAATCAGCCTCAAAAGATTCCAAGTCAGCAACAAAGTGAATCTGCAACAAAGCTCAGATCCAGATCAGCTGAAGATTCAACAGTTTCACCTTACCCCCACACCACCTGCTTATACTAGTGATGTAGAAGAAGGGGTATGCCTTTTTCTGAAGGTACACATTATTCCCTGTGGTCTCCATTGCTCTTTTACACATAGGCTAGCATAAAATAAAAACTTAGAAAAAGGAGAAATAAAATGTGACACAGTATCAAAAGAAAATACAGTCAATGATCTTAGAGATGGACAAAGAATCAGAATTGCCAGACAGACTTTTAAAATCACTGTGACAGATATGATAAAGGATAGAGTAGAAACAGTGAACAACATGTAGAAAAAGTCGAGGGAAATTTCAACAGAGAGATGGAAATGGCAAGAATGTGGGAATGCTCGAAATGAAAATATGGTATGTGAAGAGAAAAAATTATTTTAGAATTACTATAGTTTTTTTTAAAAAGATTTTATTTATTTATTTTTTAGAGAGGGGAAGGGAGGGAGAAAGAGAGAGAGAGAAATATCAATGTGTGGTTGCCTCTCATATGGGGACCTGACCTACAACCCAGGCATGCGCCCTGACTAGGAATCAAACTAGTGACCCTTTGGTTTGCAGCCCATGCTCAATTCACTGAGCTACACCAGCCAGAGCAATTATTATAAATTTTTAAACATAATATGGATAATAGATGAATGATTTTGCCAGAGAATGGGAACCTACCCAAAGGGAGAATTAAATGGATGCTTTATAACTAAAAACTGTTATATCAAGAACTCATTATATAAATTTAAAAGCACATTACATATAGCAGAAGTTAGAATTAGCAAACTGGAAGTTGGTAAATGGAAAAGGTCCTAAGTGAAGTCAGAGAGAAATGTGAAAAGCGTATTAGAACATGTGAAACACAGTGAAGAGGTCTTATATTCATGTAGTTGGAGTCCCAGAAGTAGAAGTGAGAGAATAAGGAATAATCAGCATTCAAACAGGCAGTAGCTGAGAATTTTTCAAAACAGACAAAATACTTCAATTCTTCAGTTCAACAATCTCTGTGATTTCCAAACAGAATCAATACAATGCAAACCACACTAAAGTAAATTATAGTTAAATTGCTGAAAACCAAAGGCAAAGATAAAACTTAAAAGTAGTGTGAGGGTGGAGGGAGGGAAAGACTCCTTACTTCAGATGACCAACAGCAAGACTAACAGCCAACTTATCATCAGGAATGATGGAAGCCAGACAATGGAATGGCATCTTTAAAATACTGCAAGAAAATAACTACCAATATAGAATTCGATACCCACAATCATTGATGAGCTATTTCAATTGTAACTCACAAATATTATAGAAATTAATAATGTCTGTATGGCTCTACGCCCTTCCTTTTCCCATCTTTATTTTAGGGAGAAAATTGAAGCACTTTTTGGAAGAGCTATGTAAGGTGCATGATAAGGGTTAATCACTCAAACCTTGTGTTTTGATCACATATGACTTTTATTTATCATGTGTGACTATGCAGAGACATTTAGTTTAAAAGGACTTTAAGTATTATTCCCATAGGGATAACTGTGTGGTGAAGAGAGAGGAAGGTGTGCAGTTGGGTTTATTTATATCCTGGAGATTTCTTGAAAAGGATTGACCTTCTTCTTATTGTTCAAAGAAATCTGTCAATATTTCTAGTTGAGCGTTTTTTTTTACATTCTGTTTCAATCTATTGTTGTGATAGAGAATATAATTTCAAGATTATTAAGACTCACCTACTGTATAGTCTCCTAAACCAATAGCACTTATGGTGGTGAATGAATAATAAAGTCCTTCAATGAAAGTCCAATTCTCTAATGACATGAAAACAAACGGCGGTAACACCAGAAACAAAAGGGACCCAATTATAATGAAAACTACAATTTTCCACAGAGAAGCATTTTTCTGAAACATATTAGAAAAAGAGATACAATGTCAGCAGTCATGTCATAAACCAGCAACATTAAAAAACTATCGTTTGCTCCATTAGTTTAGTACTCTTGTCAATTCTTTCATCGTTCAAAGGCTTAGAGCCCTATAAAGAGGTCTTTCCTTTGAATAATCTTGCCCCTAGGAGTATGTCCAGGCTCTGTCATTCTATGTTCTGTATAGCATCCTTTGTTTTTGTATCTTTCTTCTCTCCTGCTCTTTCTTTCCTATTTACAGTCTAGACCTTGATTTTAGACTACTTTTCATGCATACTTTAACACCCCCCACTTCCCTCTAAGACTGTCCATGCCTAGGTATCAGAGTATCATTCCTCATTGCTCTGGGCTCTGCCCACACACTCCCAGCCTAGCCTGGGACACCCAGTCCCAACACAGCACCAGCCTTTCCTGCTTGCTTGCATAATAAAGTAAGTTAGACACCCATCAACTGGAAGACTAGGGTACTCCTAATTGGCATCAATAAATAGATCAATTATCACTTAGCCCCACAGAACAAACTATATTTACATTTTCAAACAAAATGAAGAAACCCCTCTCATAATTTCTTATGTATCACTTTCTTTTTATCATATGATGCAAGTTTCTACTCATTTATTATAGATTCATCATTTATAATTCATTCAGTATCTTTTGCCCATATTGCTGGCCAGCACTATGTAAGATGCAAGGCAAACCAAGGAAAACAGGTATTTTATGACTTCACAAACTCTGGTAGTAAATAAACATTTAGAAGATTTATCATTTATTTATGTACATATAAGTTACTTACTTTAAAACATAATTTAATTCATATCACCAGGGACTTAAGTTCTAAGTACCACAAAAACAGGGCTGATTCTTTAAAATATTATTGCATAAGGAGATTTATGTCTTGATGCTAATATGTTACAGTGATCACATTAGAGCCTGGGGTGCACTATATTTTCTTTTGTGGTGATACAATATTCCAATCTAACATCAAAGCAGATCCTACAGTGGCCACAGACCTCCAAATAGTACACAGAGAAATAATCAAGGAAGAGCTGCCTGCACTGTGAAGTGCCCTAACCCAGAGTAAGGCCTTGATCACATCAATGATCAATGGGAATCGCAGCTTGCCACCTGCTCCCTTGGGCTTTCTGAAGGGGGTCCCTTCTTTATATTCCTTTATAGAAAATGAAATACCTTCTTAAAGAATGTCTACAACTTGATTTAATAATAAATTCTCAATAATTTTAGTGAAGAACTATATTATAATTTTTTTAAGGGTAAAACCTGTGCTAGTTACTGAGTTGACCACACATGACTCAGCTTGACAGGTGGTCAAAACCTTAGCGCCAGCACTGCTTCTGATTGTCTAGGTGATTTGAGCAAGTCCCCTAGCCTTTATGAAGTATTTTCCTGGTCTGTAAAGTGAAGGGGTTGATTAAATGACTTCTGAGAACACTTAGTTCATACACAATTCACCACTACTCGTCTTATTGTAAGTTAAATGATTAAGGCAAATTGCCTAAGAGGACATAGAAGGTCTCTCGAACACGGATTTTCTCACTTCTGTTTTACAACACAGAATGACTTGCTCCTTCTACTCCTACAAATTTCATTCAACATGAGTTCAGTAAGTGTTTATACATGTCATGTGCCTAGTTAATCTAAGGTTGTGAATATGTGTGTGTGTGTGTGTGTGTATATATATATATATATATAAAGAAAAAATATATAAACAAAACTTCTCTACCAGATGTGTCTATGTGTGTGAGAGAGACCGTGGAAAGAGAGAGAGAGATCTTACCTTACTTACTCCCTTACTTTCCAGGTAGTTTCCAAGTTTTTCAAATGGCAGAAAAACTAATGTACTAAAATGTTGAAAGACTATGATGGTTAGAGGGATTCCAATTGCAGCGAAGACAACACAGAACATCTGTCCACTGGTAGTTCTAGGAAACACTGTCCCATAACCTGATAGGAGAAAAAGATAAATGCAACACCCCTCAGTGTGGGAACTTCATGTAACACGCACATTTAACATGGGGTTTGGAGGGCAAATTTCAGTCATCGGTATTCTAAGAGCCCCAGCACAAACAGCGCACATTTAAAAGCAAACAAAACAAACAAAAAACCACAGTGACTTAGACAGCTCTTATCCTAATAATCAAAAAGTGTGAGCTAAAGTAAAAAAGGTTTTTCTCAATATTACCATTTCAAATTCTGCAAAATTGAATTAACTGAAGGGTTCAACAGTAAAGGAGAAATCGTGATAATTATGATATATCGATAGAATGAAACAGTGTGACATCTCCTAGAATTATTGTAATGTTTGCATGACATAGAAAGATACTAATGACACTGCTCTGAGAAAGCAGTCTAAAACTGTGTCCTGTCATTATACATATGAAGGACTTCCTATGACAAAGGTTAACAGTTATTGTGTGTGGAACAGTGAGATTGTGGTCAATTGTATAAAAATCGTGTTGTTCTATGCTTACATTCAATGTTATTTAGTATTGGTTTCAGTGCAGCATAGTGGTTAGAGAATCAGGTGCTTTACACAGTGTTCTCCCAGATACTTCCAGTACCCACCTGGCACCATACACAGTTATCACAATGTTATTGGCCGTATTTGCTACGCTGTACTTTACATTTCTGTGACTATTTTGTAACCACCAATCTGTACTGCTTAATCCACTTGCTTTTCTCACTCAATCCCCTCCCCTCTGACAACCATCATTCTGTTCTCTGTGTCTATGAGTCTGTTTCAAGGTTGTGTGCCTCCTTGTCTTAAGAACTGCCTTTAGCCCTTTGGAGCTGTCTCACCTGGGAGGTTTGCCCACAAGCATACCAACAGCTGACTGACACAGGAATATGAAAGGCCAGACCTTACTTACAGGGTGAGACCAATTTTGTGGTGCAATTCTTGCTCCAGAGCTCCCTTGTTAGATTAGACTTATGGTTATGTATTCATGGGTTGTTCTATCAGTTTTAAATTTTAGATCATATTTTTATTGATATTTTTATATAAAAGATAAGGATTCAATTCTTACATACCAACTTCTTCATCCTCCTCTCCAGGTTTGATATTTATATTGCTACTTTTTATTCTTCTGTATTTGCCTTTGTACTTTTAAACACTGATCTTAAACCTCTGTTTAAATTTTTTAAATAAATTCCTTATTCCTGGTATTGTAGAATGAAAGTACTTATCACTCTCTTTTTTTCTACTCTCTCCCTCCCCTCTGCATCATTCCACATTCTGGTTTCTTTTCATAGCATCCCATGTGATCACATTTACATTCTGTTCTGTACTATCACCTACCCCTTTTAGGAGCTCCTTATTCTAATAATTTATTTTTTGGCCTCACGCATGGGCCCTTTTTGGCCAAGAGTTGATGGTGCAGCTTTTGGGGAAGTGGGAGAAGAGAATGAAGCCTCATTTGACTTATTTGGAAATATTTTTCTAGATTTGAAAACTTTTTTGGTTGAAAAGGAGTGTGTGGAGAGGCACTTTTCTTATTCTCCATAAGAGACCATAGTCTCAAGCCAAGATTTTAAGGGCCCAAATGTAGGGGAAAAGAAAAATTGTCCTCTTCACACACAGCCAAAATATCACTAGCTTTCCTCCTTTATCTTAGTAGACTTAGTGTCCCTTAAACTAACTACTTTATTTCATTAAATATCTAAGATACCATATAAAGGTATGAGCAGTGTTTACACAGTACCTCATGTAAAAAAAAATTATAAAATATTTAGCATCCTAAGTGGAAAAAGAAAAGCACAATACCTACCTATTGTAGATACGATAATCATAGAAGTTATAAATGCATTTCTAAAAGTCCAAGAGAAAGCAGTAGTTTGATTTCCTGTGGGAGGTATTCCTAACAATATGAAAGAAGTCATCATCTACAAATTAAAATAAGAGAAAAAAAATTTGGGGTTGTGTAACTTATGTTTCTTTAAGGAGAACACTAAAGAAAATTCATTTCATTTAGTTGGATTCAAACCAAAACCCATATTTAATTGGATCAAATTGGGAATTTCCCTTAGGGTCAAGTGAAATAGAAACAGTTATGATGGTAACTTAGAATGGAGGTCTTGGGGAGGGACCCAGCCTTGGTGCAGATTATTTGTAGTGGAAGGAGATGGCAGCAAGGTAGAAGGGAGCAGATTCCACTTTCCCCTACACATGGGAGAAAAACCTAGCCAATCTCCGGAGGAACAGAACAAACAGCCAACACTACACCAGCATATATGAAAATAAGAGGCCAAAAATTGTTGCGGACCCTGAAAAACCAGACGGTAAGGAGAGTGCTTCAGGACAATAAGGTCCCAGGGACCAGCGAGGGGACCAGGGTGGCTGCAGCCCCAGGCCCAGGGCCGGCCGTGGGGTCCTTGGGAGAGAGCCGGGTCAACTGCTCCCTCCCCGGCCAAACAAGATTTAAGCAGCACCAGGAGAAACCTGGTTGCTTGAAGTTGCAGAGAGGGGAATAAGGACTAACTGGCAAACACACAGGGGCTGTGAACACCCGTGGAGTCTGTGAACACCAGCTCAAGAAAGTTGAGGGTTGCACAGTGATGGGCTCTGACCCCAGTAGTCGCTGGTTTGGCTGGAGAATTGGGCTGTACAGAGGGGCAAGCTTGAGTAGGAGGAATTTCTCAAAAAGAAAAAGTGGAAAGAGAGACACTGTTTGGAGAATTCTCCTACAACAGCCACTCCAGCCTCCTCCCCACCCAGCCGGCGGCAATCCTGAGGCTGCACAGAAGGCTCTGTGCACCCCCACAGCACTGGGAAGGCTGTGTGCTAAGCCCGCAGAAC